>MVJL01008762.1:0-19743 GCA_002156465.1 Macrocentrus cingulum | reverse complement strand
AATGGGAGCTAGATATTACAACCCTTATTTTAGGGATGAAAATTTTTTCATGAAAATTCTGATCGATTGATTGAAAATCAATGAATTCTTAAGATAAGTAAAAAAAACTTTTTGAATTTTCAACCCTTCAAGTTTTCAACCCTTAATTTGAGGGTAAATTTTTATTTCAGTCAAAAAAAATTTTGTTTTTGTTTTTTTTTTTTAAAACATAAGAAAAAAAATTCTATTTTTTTTTATTCTCTTTTTTTTAGTGAAAAAAAAATATTTTCATTGGTTTAAATCGATTAATTTTATTTAATTTATTTACTACAATTGATTGTATATTTAAACAATAAATAAAAAAATATCTTGACCCAGTTAAAGTAATGTGCGTAAATGCACACGGCTGCGAAAGACCCTTTGGGTTGAAATCCGTTGTCCAAACCGGTTTCACGATTTTTACCGGGTCAATTCCGAGGGGAAGGTCATCATCTGATCGAGGTCAGGGCCCGTAACAAAGCGCCAAAGTTGCGTGTCTGTGAGAGTGAGCGAGACGGATAAAGATTCCCCTTGTCCCGGTGTCGGTACCTTCAACGGACATCTGGTCATCGAGAATTAAAAATCGCGAGAGGGGCTTGTGTAAAAATAAAAAAAAAATTGAAGAAAAAACCAACCTGACCAGTTTGTGGACTGTAGATTCAGCAGGACCTGGAGGATATGCTAATGAGGATGCCCGTTGTGACGCGAACCCTTTTAGAATCCTAGGGTCAGCAGGCATTTTGAGAAACTCGTTTCTCATTTTTTTTTTGTTTGCATTTCTTCGTCATCCAGTCACCCCACTCGCGCTTGCCGCGCTGGCTGAGCACATTGTCGTTGTCTAGGGGAGGGGGATGACCATCAGTGGAATTCCGTTGATGGTTTCGACCCGGTAAACCATCGCCTGACATTCCTAGTTGTGGCTGACCCACTGCTCAAGCTGTCCTGCGTCTGGTTCAATGTGGAATCTGTGCTGGTGACTGAGTTTTAGCTCGTTAACAACCTCCAAAATCATCCCCAGTGATTAGTTCTTAGTCATTAAAAATTATTCTAATCATAAAATTAATTTTAGGCCTCGTTTTTTAGGCTGAAATAATTTTTTACAAGTGATATAAAGACGATGAATCTGGGGTGTTGATTTTTCCAAATATCTTGATAAGGGTGATACTTATGAATTTTTTCCTCGAGTGCTTTTTTATAAAGAATTTAAAGATCTACAAAAAAGATAGAGAATAAAAATTTTGTATTTGCAACAGTTTTTGAGATATTGACGAAAAAAGAGGGAAAAGTTTTTTTATTCTCAAGCTTCAGTTTGTGTGATACATAAACTTTTATTTTTAGAAATATCTTTTAAATAGTGCATAATGGAGCATTTTTACTCATGAACTTTTTTTTAGATCTATAATAAGGCTACAAAAAAGATACTTTGAAAAAGTTTCATAAACATCACGGTTTTTGAGATATATTCATTGACAAAACATTACTACATAACATGATTGATTTTAGATTATTGCAAGATGACAATAAATTCTTACAAAAATTATTTTTATAAATTACTTCAACTCAGTCTTGTTAAAAATTATTTTTCAATGTCTTCGAATAAATTGATAAATTATTATAAGTAGAAAAAAATTATTTTCCATTCGAAATTAGGAAAAAAATTGAACAGACAATTCTTAGGATTTTTCTTTCTTCTATTTTAATGGTTCAACTTTTGTAAGACTTTGGCTGGCGAATATTTAACTGAGGATTCCAGTGAATAATCCAGAAGAGGGTATAAGTTATATATATATATATATCTATACATATAAAAGAGAAAAGATAAAAATCGTAGAGGGAGAGTTGCCGACCATTTTGCTGGAGCAGACTTTTCCGAAGGACTTTCCATCCCCCACTGCTAAGTGGGCCGGAATAAAAGGGGGATGAAAAAGAGGGTGGTTCGGGGGGAGGGGGTGGTGGTGGTGAAAAACAGGGGTGAGTGAAAGAGAACGAAATAGATATATATAGATATAGTTCCACAAAAATACCATTGAGGATGAGATGAAAGAAGAAAAGAGATAGTGAGGGTGGTTTTTCTGACGTCAACTCATACCCCTTGGTCTCTCTCTCGCTCGTTGAGTCGTTCTTCACCCCCTTCACCGCGCCAACACCCCCTCGACGATTTCTGGGGATAAAAGACAGATAAAATGGCCGATGGCTCTCGCCTAATGCCTAAAATATACACACCAGAAATTGGACTGCTTAAGAGCGCAAGGGGTAGCAACATCTCTGAAAACGAATAAAGGGGATGAGGGTGTTCACGACCCTCTTAGCGATCGAATCCGTAAACTCGTGTTTCTCGCCATAGAAACACAACCCTTTGACGCACTGTATATATATATATATATAGAAGCCGCCCTTGATTTTTTTACCCTCGAAAAATCGTGATTAGCAATCAAAAATTTCCGAAAGGGATGAAATGAGAAAATGCAGTGAGGCTGAAAAATTTTTTTTTCCAATTGATATTTTTTAGGATTTTTGGTAATTAGTAAAGTGTGTGTGCGCTGAGAAATTTTTGAGGGATGGTTTTAAGCTGTGAAAAAATAGATAAGGGTTGAAAAAATGTTTTTATTTGTATTTTTTGTTTTTTTAAGATTGATTATATAAGTCAAGTGAAAGATGAAAATTTTTGAAGGGGTGACCTTTGAGGGTGGTTATGAATAGGGGTTGAAAAAAATGTTTTTGTTTTTATTTTTTCTATTTTTAGAATTTATTAGAAAATTAAATAAATGTGCAATTTTTCAAGGAATAATTTTAGGGGTGACTGACTATATTTAGGGGTTGAAAAAATTTTTTTTTCCAAATTTTCAATTTTTTCAGTTTTTTTCATCATAAATGATTGTTATAAAAAAAATTTTTTTTTTACAGAAAAAATTTAAGGGATGAATAAAAATTTTTTTTTACAGATTTATGGGTGTATAAAATCTCTGGTACTTAATGCATTAATTTTTTTTTAATTTAATAGAAACTATTTGATCTTTCTCGTTATGATTAATATCGTTATCGCTTGATTTCCTCATCGACAGCGAGGGGGCTAGCAATACCTAGATATCGCATCCGATATATATCTATATACAACCTTGAAATATAATACGACGTCTGATCGTTATTAAATCCACAAATTTCCGCGTCTCATCTTTGAATGAATTTGCGTATAATTTAACTGTAAAGAAAAGAAATTTTATACTACAATAATACTAAGAATTTTTTTTTTGCCGTCGGCAAACGACATTTTTTTTTTTCCTGCGCATTAAACAAAGGGCCAACTCGGTGTTTCCTTTCTCCGGTTGAATATCGTTCTAGCAAATGTTTCTTTTTTTACGTTACGAAATAAAGGCAATTAAAGTTTAAGACGTCGTTCACTCGCCTCGAGGGGGATGAAGGGGTTGCTTGGTCTCGGATCTTGGTAGCGGGGGTGCTGGCTGGTTTTTGTCATTTGAAATATGCCAAGGGGCTGCCAGTAAGGAATGATAAAATGGCGCCCACAGACAATAGGGACGATTTTTCCTTGCCTTCTCCTCTTTTCAACCTCCCTCACGGTCTTCTCCTTTGTTTCCTTCGACTGTAATGAAGGACCTTGCACAGATATAGCGCACTAACGTCGAGAAAGAAAATGAAGAACGTGAGGAAGATCGATTGAAAATTCAACACTCTAAAAAAAAAAACTATTCTTTTCTCATTTTTCCACTCTTTCTCTTAAAAAAAAAAAATCAAATGAATAATTTTTGTCACAATGAAAAAACATTTCAACAAGAATTTTGAAGAAATTTGTTTTACTTTAGTTTTTTATTGACTAAAATAGTTATAAAGTTAGTTGAAATTTTATTTAAGTTTTAATATTAAAAATTCTTTGTTTTAAAATTTTTTTTTTTCCATAGAAAAATTTTGAATAATAAATAAGTGAGGAATTTTTTCTCGATATTTTTTTCTGTTTGAAAAGGAGTGAACGAATGGACGAGTAGGCTGAAAATTTTGTGGAATTCACGAGAGGAACAAAAGAACAGAGGCCTTGATTTGCCGGATTGCGCGCGTGGCTTGAGTGAGGTTGGGGGTGGTGTATATTTCAGTTGAATTTGGAGGATGGTTGTATCTTGAAATTTGCCTTTGGCTATCTGCCACCCATTGCCGTGAAATTGTGAAGGGTTGATATAATTTTCGGAGTTTCTATCATCTGCAAATTATTTGGACATTCAAATTTCACTCTTATGAATATAAATAAAATAAATAACCATCAAAATCCGTAAGAAAAAATGAATACTATAGAGAAAAATTACAAAAAAAAAAAAATTGTTTTTCCAGTATAGATATGGGTTGAATAGATAGTAAAAGAGAAATTCAAAGTTGCAAGTCGCGACTCTTTCGTATTTTTATTGATTCACCCGTACTGAGGGGTAGTTAAGAAGTTGGGGAGAGGGCACCAACCGCCGTTTCTATCCCCACTGCTTGAGACTCGCCATCATCCTGCAAAACTTCTCCTACAACGCTCCTTTTTCTTCGACTCGTGCTAATTTCCCCTCTTTTCCGTCAGCTCTTCAGGCTAAAGATATTACCCGGTGTTTTAAATATTCGCGGGATGAAAAGTAATACTTTAAATATATTTTCAACACAATATCTCAATCACTTTATAATTTTTTAAGTTTTATAGAAAAATTTCTATAAAAAAAAAATGTCCACCCTTATTTTAAGGGATGAAAATTTTTTCACCCCCACCAGAAAGATGAAAAAACTCACTTTCATAAGAAAAATTTTTTTGTCAGGTTGTACATTCCAAAAATATATCTGGATATTTTTATCATTTTAGGGGATGAAAATTTTTTAAGGGTTGATTTACGATAAGATTTATACATGAAAAATTAAATACTATAATTATTCTTGAAAATATTTTAATTTTAATATAAATGTATTTAATTATTTTTATTCCTTATTTGAGGGATGAACAAATTTCGCATTTTATTTTTCACGTTTTAAGGGATAAAATTTTCAACCATTGTTTAAGGAAATGAATTTATATAAATCAATAATTCAATGATTTAATTTTTTTTATTAAAAATATTTCTATTTTTGTAAGGGATGAAAAAAAATTTTTAACACCCTCATTGATAAGGGGATGATTTTTCACTGAATAAAGTTCAACGGATAAATGTATATGACCGACTTGTTGTGGAAAAAAAATGCTACCGTAACCAAACATTGTGGTTGAGGGGTGGCGTGTGATAGGGGATGAAAAAAAAATCAGAGACATACAAACGAGGGTATAATGGGCTCACCTGATGCCACAGGGGTAAAAGGGGTAAAAAAACACGATCGGTGCGGTGTAGGAAAAAAAACACACGGGACACAGTGGCCACCTGTTAGAAAAAAGGGGGTTGGGGACACCCTGTTGGGGTGGGGATGCTGCAAAAAAACGCGTGCGCGCTTTTACCCTCGGGCAAAACTGTTGGCGCGTGCTTGGGATCGTTTGCCGCTGTGGGGACAAGTGTCGGAGGGTACAAGCGAGCCAAGTGGACCACGCTTGTGTTTTTTTTTTGTTTTCACACCCCCTTGAAGGGATGCGACCGCTTTCGACTGCAAATGGGGCGCAAAAAATTCCCAGGGTCACTTTGACGTCACTTTTATCTCTGTTTTATGTGTCACAATATTTTTACTACTTTTTCTTTCATCCCTCATTATCTCAATTATCACAGGGGGTGAATTAAAAAATTTTATAATTAAATATCTAATTAATTCTGTATTTATTTATCTTAACTGAGGATATTAATGGACGGGTTCCGTTTGTTTTTATGAAAAAAATTTTTTTAATCATCCCCTAATTTTTTTGTTGGTAATATAGCTTGCTGTATAATAGTTCAAATTTGTGTGGATCGTTAATTCGTAAAGTGTCGGAGTTATACGACATCCGAGAGGAAAAAGCGCGACTAAACTCCGCTGTGTGAGGATATATAGGGGGTAGTGAGAGGAGGGGGTTGAAACGATAAACGAAGAGGGTTATAAAAGATCCTTTTGTGTCTATGCATGCGAGGGAAAATGGTACAACCATGAAACACTGATGATCATAAACAAAAAAAGTCACTGATTAATTTTAATAACATTAAAAAAAAATTTTTTTCAATCCCTTAACCCAAAAAAAATTTCAAAAAAATTTCAAAAAATGAAACTAATCAAATAATATTGCTTAATTAATTATTTTTAACAACATGTAATATTGAAATAAATTGTTTAATGCTCATAAAGTTAAAAAAACTTTTTTATAAACTGTCGATAATACAGATTACAGTGTTCTAAGGGTGGTAAGTTGACTGTGGGCGTCATCAGGCGGAAATTCGTCGAACTCTGTCGTGAAAAATAAATGTTACCCTGAAATTATTTAAGTTTTTTTAATTATTAAAAAATATTTCGAGTAATTACTTTATGATTTATTGATTTTAATTTGTTAACTTATTGATTAGTTAATTAATTAATAAAAAATTGTCATTAAAAACCATTCCAAAGCTAAAAATCTTCCGATTTCATTGAAAAATATATTCTATAAACAAGAAATTGTCTCAGAAATTTTTTTAGGGGATGAAAATATTTTTTTTTTATATGAGATTTTTTTATGGGGTAACAGAAATAGATGTAGGATATCTGGCAGTAGCTGGGAAGGTACTAAAATGTTCATATAATCGTGTAAAACTGTGCTTACTTATCTTGTGGCTGGCAGTGAGTTAGGGGTTGAAAGAAGAAGTCAACAAAGAGCACAAAATATGTATATATATAATATACATATATACAACATTTGCATGGCATTTGCTTTTTAACGAAAATTTATGTCCGAGATTCTGCAGATGCTCAACTGGTAATCTAATAGTCAACAAAGTTATATTCTCTGTGGCCAACCCCTGCTTTTTATAATTTATTATCGCACGGTTCAGGATAATAAACAACCCTTAAAAAATAATACAGAAACTCATGTAAAATAAAATTTTATTAATTTTATTTCAATGCAAAAACTAAAAACTACCCTTATTTAAGAGTGGATTTTCAAAAAATCTTTAATCATAATCAACTTACCCTCTTTACATTTTTTAATTAAATACAATTTACCTTGTTTTTAATTAAAAATACTTAAAATTTAACAACAACCCTTCATTCATCACACCTATTTCTTTAAGGGTGATTTTTTAAATAATTTTGAAATTATTTAATTATTGTATTTTTAGAAAATTGATTTGAAAAAAAAAAAAAATTTGAAAAGTTTTCATTTATTTAAAACTAACCATATTATTGATTAATTATATTTAGGGGTTGAAATGAAAGATTATAAAATTTTTTTAATGGTTTTTAAATTTTGACTATCGAAGAAAAAAATGATCCCCTTAAAAAATAGCTCAGGCAATTCGTCTTTTTTTTTAAGGGATGACGTTTCAGTATGTTTTCGTTCAAGGGCGGGTTAGCCACGCGATTCTCCGGGTAGTCAGCAATTTTTCACTCCCCGATGTACGACCGGACGTTGCACGACCACTTCATAAAATTACTTTATTACTCGTCCGCTCGTGGGGTTGGTCTGTCGGCAATTTTTTACCTCCGTAGCCTCCAACATATGTCTTTTACTCGGCGACTGTGAAAACCCTCGGAAAAAACCACTCCCTAATATCCATTTATCATAAATTCACGCGACTATTTCATCCCCGTTAAGTCGATCATGATAAAAAAAATTCCTAGAGGGTTAATAGCCATATTTCAGCGGGTTTTTTTTTTATCGAAAATAATACTTCACAATTTTGAAAACAAATTATTACCACTGATAACTTCCCCTTCTGTTTTGGGGGTTGTACATGTAAAAATATCAAAAAAAGGGTGGAAAAAATCGACATATATAATATTATCTTAATATTATTTCTTTTCAACCAATAAAAATAAGAAACAAAATTTTCACCCCCCAAAAACAACCTCATCCCTTAATTAGGGGTGTCAACTCAAGGGTGGAAAAAATTTTAAACTTAATTATCATTAGTTGAAAAAAATTTAAGTATGGAATGAAAGTTAGAAAAAACTATTTTGTTTTGTTGATAAAACAACCCCTCATATTATTGAGGTTTTAAAGTATTACTAGGGGTGAGAAAATTTTTTATTTATTTATTTATTTTTTTTAATGTTTATTCATAAAAAAATAGTTTTTAAATATAAAAATTTTTTGGTCAAAGATTAAATATTTTTAAGGGTTTGTTTATGTGTGTTACAGAGCCTTTGAAAATAACCAGCCAATTCTGGAAAGTACCAAGGCGCCTGGTAGACGCATCGCGTCTAATTTCATTGCACTTGAGCGACCGCGATGCATGCGCTACCCCCTTTAGACTCATAGCGTCGTATCAAGGGGGTTAAAAGGTCTTGACTACCTCTAAAACAACCACGAAAACCACTTTTCTGTGTGATACTCGATAATATTAATTTCTTTGTAAGTAAGAAAAAAAATTCCATCAATTTTTGCAGTATTCTGTAATTAATTGAATTATTTATTTATTGTTTCAGAGGGTCGTGCCAAGACGGAGTTTGGATGAAGGGGGTGGAGCTAGTTCCAGGGACGCCCACGGATCGCACTCGTAGGTTTTAAGCTTTCGTCTTGCAAGAGAGCACAAAGTTGGCGACTTAGCTTAAACATTTTTAGGGGTTATCTTAATCTAGGTGGATTAAAGTAACCCTTGGAAAATACGCATGTGTTTACGTGTTCTCACACACAATTGTCGAGAGGTCTGGGCAAGAGTTTTGTGGTTGTTCTTCGAATCTTTGGAAATTATTGCTTGGAAACTATATTGTTATAAATTTCAGAAAATAATATTAAAATTATTAACAATAAGGCAGTAGCATGCAACTGGAAATTTCATTGTCAAAGCGTAGGATGTATACAGTAAGAAAAAAAAAAATTTCGAATCAATAAAGGTCTGCCTTGGAAATAAGATAAAAGAAAATTGAAAAACACCTGTATTTCCATTGATTATACCTGAATTCCTCCTTACACCTTTCCGTTGTCCAATTTTGCCTTAATCCATTGATAAATAAATAAAAAAAAATTTTTTTCACCAAAATTTCTGATTGTTTATTTCTTTGTCCTTGAAATTGTTGGATGTCAATGAAACTTGGAATGGTTAGTATGCTGAGAACAGGACTCAACCCTGTCAAAATCTCCAACCATTCTCGAGATATTGGCAAATAAACAATTTTTGCAATGTATATTCACTTGCCGTTTTGTTGTTTATTGTTCGATTCCGCTGAAACATGGAAGGTAAGTAGTGGTCAGCATACTGAACATCATTTTTTCGCTTTAGGGCGGGTAAAGTAGTATGAATAAATGTAATTAATGATAATACATCATAAAACTACTTATTTATCCAAAAAAAAAAAAAATTTTCTTGCGAAAAATCCGATTTTTTTCGGCTTCGAAAAAACCAAAACTAACGCCAATTTCTTAGTCTAAATTACTTTTTATCGTATGTAATTAACAATTAGACTAATAAACTGCCATTAATCACGAGAAAAAGTATATTTTTTAAAATTCAGTTTTTTGGATTTTCCGGCTACGGGTGAAGGGTTACAAAAAATTTTATGAGACATAATTTGTAGAAAATTTAATTTGCAATAATTTATGTGGAGTAACATTGTGCGATATCTCCTTTATTTCGCGAGATATCGAGGAAAAACGAAAAATCATGATTTCCGACCGCAGCGCCACCTGGTGGTAAATTGCGGAACTAATTTTCCGAGGCAAATTGACGAATTTTTCATGGAAAATTTAGTTCTGCAATTTGCCGCGGAGTGGCGCTGCGGTCGCAAATCGTGATTTTTTGTTTTTCGTCGATATCTCGCGAAATAAGGAAGATATCGCAAAATGTTACTCTACATAAATTATCGCAAATAAAATTCCCTACAAATTGTGTCAGATAAAATTTTCTGTAGCTCTTCATCCGTAGCCAGAAAATCCAAAAAACTTAATTTCGGAAAATGTTTTTTTTCTCTTGATTAAAGGCTTCTAATTAGTTAAATTATTAATTATATAGGATAAAAAGTTGTTTAATCCATGAAATTAGCGTTATTTGAGTGTTTTAAAAAAGTTCAGATTTTTTTCGCGTCGAAAAAACACGAAAATAACGCGAAAAAATTAGTTTGAGCACCTGCTTACTTTATCTATTCAATATTCACACTAATTAATGTCGATTAATTTATTCAAAAAACGGAAAAAAAAAAATTAAGTTTTTTGGATTTTCCGGCTACAAATTAGGAGCTACAGAAAATTTTATTCAACATAATTTGTAGGGAATTCAATTTGCAATAATTTATGTGGAGTAACATTTTGCGATATCTCCCTTATTTCGCGAGATATCGACGAAAAACGAAAAATCACGATTTGCGACCGCAGCGCCACCTGGTGGTAAATTGCGGAACTAATTTTCTGAGGCAAATTGACGAATTTTTCATGGAAAATTTAGTTCTGCAATTTGCCGCGGGGTGGCGCTGCGGTCGCAAATCGTGATTTTTCGTTTTTCGTCGATATCTCGCGAAATAAGGGAGATATCGCAAAATATTACTCTTAATAAATTATTGCAAATTGAATTTCCTACAAATTATGTAATATAAAATTTTCTGTAACTCTTTATCCGTAGCCAGAAAATCCAAAAAACCTAATTTCGGTATTATTGCAAATTGAATTTCCTACAAATTATGTAATATAAAATTTTCTGTAACTCTTTATCCGTAGCCAGAAAATCCAAAAAACCTAATTTCGGAAAATGTTTTTTTTCTCTTGATTAAAGGCTTCTAATTAGTTGAATTATTAATTATATAGGATAAAAAGTTGTTTAATCCATGAAATTAGCGTTATTTGAGTGTTTTAAAAAAGTTCAGATTTTTTTCGCGTCGAAAAAACACGAAAATAACGCGAAAAAATTAGTTCAAGCACCTGCTTACCTTATCTATTTAATATTCACACTAATTAATGTCGATTAATTTATTCAAAAAACGAAAAAAAAAAAATTAAGTTTTTTGGAGTTTCCGGCTACAAATTAGGAGCTACAGAAAATTTTATCCGACATAATTTGTAGGGGATTCAATTTGCAATAATTTATGTGGAGTAACATTTTGCGATATCTCCCTTATTTCGCGAGATATTGAGGAAAAACGAAAAATCACGATTTGCGACCGCAGCGCCACCCCGCGGCAAATTGCAGAACTAAATTCTCCATGAAAAATTCGTCAATTTGCCTCAGAAAATTAGTTCCGCAATTTACCACCAGGTGGCGCTGCGGTCGCAAATCGTGATTTTTCGTTTTTCGTCGATATCTCGCGAAATAAGAGAGATATCGCAAAATGTTACTCTTAATAAATTATCGCAAATAAAATTCCCTACAAATTGTGTCAGACAAAATTTTCTGTAGCTCTTCATCCGTAGCCAGAAAATCCAAAAAACTTTACTCTTAATAAATTATCGCAAATAAAATTCCCTACAAATTGTGTCAGACAAAATTTTCTGTAGCTCTTCATCCGTAGCCAGAAAATCCAAAAAACTTTATTTCGGAAAATGTTTTTTTTCTCTTGATTAAAGGCTTCTAATTAGTTGGATTATTAATTATATGAAATAAAAAGTTGTTTAATCCATGAAATTAGGGATATTTTAGTTTTTTTTTCTCTTGATTAAAGGCTTCTAATTAGTTGGATTATTAATTATATGAAATAAAAAGTTGTTTAATCCATGAAATTAGGGATATTTTAGTGTTTTAAAAAAGTTCAGATTTTTTTCGCGTCAAAAAAACACGAAAATAACGCGAAAAAATTAGTTTAAGCACCTGCTTACCTTATCTATTTAATATTCACACTAATTAATGTCGATTAATTTATTCAAAAAACGAAAAAAAAAAAATTAAGTTTTTTGGATTTTCCGGCTACAGATTAGGAGCTACAGAAAATTTTATCCGACATAATTTGTAGGGAATTCAATTTGCAATAATTTATCAAGAGTAATATTTTGCGATATCTCACCTATTTCGCGAGATATCGACGAAAAACGAAAAATCACGATTTGCGACCGTAGCGCCACGTGGTGGTAAATTGCGGAACTAATTTTCTGAGGCAAATTGACGAATTTTTCATGGTATTAGTTGGATTATTAATTATATGAAATAAAAAGTTGTTTAATCCATGAAATTAGGGATATTTTAGTGTTTTAAAAAAGTTCAGATTTTTTTCGCCCCGAAAAAACACGAAAATAACGCGAAAAAATTAGTTCAAGCACCTGCTTACCTTATCTATTTAATATTCACACTAATTAATGTCCATTAATTTATTCAAAAAACGAAAAAAAAAAAATTAAGTTTTTTGGATTTTCCGACTACAGATTAGGAGCTACAGAAAATTTTATTCGACATAATTTGTAGGGAATTTAATTTGCAATAATTTATTAGGAGTAATATTTTGCGATATCTTGCTTATTTCGCGAGATATCGACGAAAAACGAAAAATCACGATTTGCGACCGCAGCGCCACGTGGTGGTAAATTGCGGAACTAATTTTCTGAGGCAAATTGACGAATTTTTCATGGAAAATTTAGTTCTGCAATTTGCCGCGGAGTGGCGCTGCGGTCGCAAATCGCGATTTTTTGTTTTTCGTCGATATCTCGCGAAATAAGGGAGATATCGCAAAATGTTACTCTACATAAATTATCGCAAATAAAATTCCCTACAAATTGTGTCAGATAAAATTTTCTGTAGCTCTTCATCCGTAGCCAGAAAATCCAAAACACTTAATTTCGGAAAATGTTTTTTTTCTCTTGATTAAAGGCTTCTAATCAGTTGAATTATTAATTATATAGGATAAAAAGTTGTTTAATCCATGAAATTAGCGTTATTTTAGTGTTTTTAAAAAAGTTCAGATTTTTTTCGCGTCGAAAAAACACGAAAATAACGCGAAAAAATTAGTTTAAACACCTGCCTACCTTATCTATTTAATATTCACACTAATTAATGTCGATTAATTTATTCAAAAAACGAAAAAAAAAAAATTAAGTTTTTTGGATTTTCCGGCTACAGATTAGGAGCTACAGAAAATTTTATCCAACATAATTTGTAGGGAATTTAATTTGCAATAATTTATGTTAGCCAGAAAATCCAAAAAACCTAATTTCGGAAAATGTTTTTTTTCTCTTGATTAAAGGCTTCTTATTAGTTGAATTATTAATTATATAGGATAAAAAGTTGTTTAATCCATGAAATTAGCGTTATTTTAGTGTTTTTAAAAAAGTTCAGATTTTTTTCGCGTCGAAAAAACACGAAAATAACGCGAAAAAATTAGTTTTATCACCTGCTTACCTTATCTATTTAATATTCACACTAATTAATGTCGATTAATTTATTCAAAAAACGAAAAAAAAAAAATTAAGTTTTTTGGATTTTCCGGCTACAGATTAGGAGCTACAGAAAATTTTATCCAACATAATTTGTAGGGAATTTAATTTGCAATAATTTATGTAGAGTAACATTTTGCGATATCTTGCTTATTTCGCGAGATATCGACGAAAAACGATAAATCACGATTTGCGACCGCAGCGCCACGTGGTGGTAAATTGCGGAACTAATTTTCTCAGGCAAATTGACGAATTTTTCATAGAAAATTTAGTTCTGCAATTTGCCGCGGGGTGGCGCTGCGGTCGCAAATCGTGATTTTTTGTTTCCTTATTTCGCGAGATATCGACGAAAAACAAAAAATCATGATTTGCGACCGCAGCGTTATCTCACGGCAAATTGAAGAACTAATTTTTCAGACAATTTTCTGAACTTTTTTTCAGTTTGGTGAAGGGAAATTGACAATTTCAATTGTTAATAACTTTTAAATCGCTTATCGAAGGTCCTTGAAAATTGAATTTCGAGGTGGCTGCCCATGTATCATTCTCTTATGAAAAAATCAACGTGATCGGACAATAAACAAAGCATCGGTAATTTTGACGAGGTTGAGTCCTGCCCTCGGTGATGTCGGTAACACTTTCCTCTTCCCAATGAGCCATTGTCCGCCCACCGATTGTTATAAATGAACAAAATGGTGACAGGGATCTGTAAGGAGTTGGTAATAAAAAACTTAAATATTTTCATTCTTATACACAGATTACACGGATTTTTATTTCTCTACATATATGTATAAATGTAATAGTGTATGTATAAATGTAATATATTTCATACGTTTATATTTTTTCATTCTTTATTACACCACATCCTTGATATTCATTCATATGTATAGATAATATACAAGTAATGTTTTTGCTCATATATATTCATATAAATTTCAATCAAACACACACATTCACCTTTGTATTTTGGAGTTTTATTCACTTATACATAAATAACAATTCTTGAATTTTTGCCATACTGGAAATTTAACATTGATCTGCCTTAAAGTCTCTCAATACTTACGTAGATATTAATAAAAAAAATTAATAAACATGTATAACAATATGAAAATGACCATATATTATTATTCCATAATTTTTAATATTCGTTCAATCAACAATCAGACAAATATATCGAATTATTAATATTTATAATTTTTTTCTGCATTATTAAATTTTTTGGCATCGAAAAAATCAAATTTATTTATAATTACAATCGTTTATAATTACCTTTCCTCTCTATAGTTATTAATTGCAAATTATTTTTTATGACATATTATTAATTGTAATTTTATATCTATTTTCTCCATTGATAATAATTAATTTATCCTGTCACAAATTAATTAATCTTTCAACAGGGATAAAATCAAGCACCACTTGTTTATTTACATTTTTTTCATCGCTGTGATTTAGCGAGAAGGGTTGTAGAAAAGAATACAACCTGAAAATGGTTGTGTATACATGAGCGAGAGTGATACTCTCGTGTGTCGGTGGCTTGCGGTTTCGCCGCCAATCCCCCGAGGCAAAGTAACACGCTCAAGAGAGGCGCGGGGGTGCGGGGGGTGGTGGCACACGCTCGTTATTTTTATTGGCCACGTTTATCGAGGAAAAAAAAAACCTCACCACCCGAGTATACATAAACGAGCGTGTGTTTATGAGCGAGAAATCGCGCACTTTTCATTCACTAACTAAATTCTTTTTTTTTTGCAACCCCTATCCCAGCATTTTTTCACATATTTTATTTTTCTAACCGTGTGAATTTCACAGCTTATATTTCTTCCACGTGTGTATATTATTTTTGTGCGAGAAATTCATGATTTTAATGGACTTTATTGGCGAGAGGCGAAATTAATTTAAGGGTTGATTTTTCAGGGTGTTTACACGGTATATGCATCGATGCCATTGTTTTACGCGTTCACCTTGGTCAAAGCACAATGGCCTGATGCCGATAGAATAACGTTGCACGACTCGCTCAAGGTAGATGCATGCAACCTACCCTCGCTCGAGTGAACCCACTCTTACCACCCTCTTGTGTACAACATCAACGTCCATTAATGGCATCACAGAAGCGAGGCAAGCCTTTTAGCACATATATATTTTTCTATAACCCGTGTCATCGAGTAAACACAGCGTTGTACACCTGCTATCAACAAAGGTGTAATTTCATCCCCTATTACGATAATAATAACAACAAAAATGAAAAGTGAACATGACAATTTTCAAACAGAAAAAACCTATCGATCATTTAATTATTTCTCCAACATTTTCAATTTTTTGATGGATGATTTTTGAGGGATGATTTTTCAAAGATAACAATGTAAAAAATAAATTTTCCCACAATTTCAAAAAGGAATAAAGAAATTTATTGTAACGATAAAATAGCTAATTTATGAGGGGTGAGTTTTGGGGGTTTAATCATCCCTTAAAATTTTTTTTTTTCATAACGTTGAAAATTTTTTCTTATTCACGTAAGATAATTTTCTTTGGACGAGCCGTTGGGGTGATGAGGGGGTGAAAGAAGGGGGCTCACAAGTTTGCTACCCCCGAGCGCCATTTTACACGCGGAAGTACTGAATAATGCGGTGACTCCCTGGCGAGCTGTGCAACCGACGCATATAACGCAAAAGGGCTCTACGTCGGCTATTTCGGCGGCAGTTGGAAGGAGCGAGGGATGCTAGAGGGTGTCTCTAAGGGTTGCGAGGAAGAGGACGAACTGGAGATTTCGCCTGGTGAGAATTATAGTGAAACTTTCAGGCATTTATTTCTCAAATCTGCATACTACGTCCGTTTTCTACATGCAAGTACGGTCGAGGATAATTTTCACCCCTTTCTAAAGGACCAGTGGTCGTTCCATCAACCCCCGAGACGTTGCATTTAATTATTAACGCATGTTCTTGTAAGAAATCTCGCAGATTTTATCTATCTAAATATATATATTTTTTTTTCATCTACCAACATTGGGACCTCTGAGATAAGGGTGGTAAACGAGAGCGGGGGATTGAAGGAAGAATTATCTAGCATTAGGATCGAACGTGGATTTTGCGAGTTTCAAGAAGCTCTTTATGACTCTCCGCCATTCTCGAAATTATTGATAGAAGATGGTAGAAAGATACGCGGAGTCGGTGAGACGAAGACGGGGTGGGTTTTATCGTAAGGGGGTTGAGACTGGTCGGGGCCAAGAGAGAGCTTGCCCGCGGCCTTTAACTCGCGCTCAGAAAATTTACGGCTACACCAACTACCACCTTAAACTCTCCAGGACCAACCACCCCCTTATTTCTACCCCTCCCACGTCCTCTTTCAACCACCCAACTGTCTAAAGGCATACGTATACACACACATAGTCGTGTCTGCTGGCAGAAACTTTACGAATTTCCAACATAAAACTGTTTAGGCCCAACTTTTCTTAAGGGTGGTTTAAAAAAAAACACAATCTCCATTCAATGGCATTGTTATGTTGTTGATTATATATTTTTTTCTTGTTTGAAAATTCTTCGATCTAATTTTTTTTGTGTTTAGATTT
Organism: Macrocentrus cingulum; assembly: GCA_002156465.1. Taxonomy (NCBI): domain Eukaryota; kingdom Metazoa; phylum Arthropoda; class Insecta; order Hymenoptera; family Braconidae; genus Macrocentrus; species Macrocentrus cingulum. The sequence goes on along the minus strand of MVJL01008762.1, from coordinate 2,767 downwards.
AAAAGTTATTTATAAGGGTAGTAATTTTTTTTACGATTAGGATTAATGCACTATAATATGAGACCCTAAGGGACAAGAGGTATAGACTGTAACAAAGCGTGTTATACGTGTTAGATTAAGTATAAAGAGAGAGGGTTGACGCGAGCGAGGATCGCGCCTTTGCGGGGGTGGGTATGCAAGAGGGTTACTCGAGTCTCTATACACACTAAGTAAAGCAACTGTGTTTAGAGGCAGAGCGAGAGTAGATGCATCCACTCTTCCTCTGGTTTGAGTGAACTAACTGAGGCACACACGCGGACGAGGGGGTGAGAGTACCCAAGAGAGGGTGTATCACTTGTTTACTACCCTGCCGCAAACCGCCGACAAAAACATTAATGCCGTATACGTTAAAGGCGATACTGTACTCAACAAGACTAATGACCACCAGCCCTAAAAAAATATATAGACACTTTATTTAAAAAAATCAGCCCCCTGATAAAGGATGATTTTTTCAATTTACAACGTAAAATTTTCTTCGTTGATATTTAAATTAATTTCCACGGGAGTCCTTACATTGGTGACATTAAATTTCATAAGTGCGAGAGAGGGTTGGTTGGGGGTTGTAATGAAGTTTGTGAAAAATCGTTGTGTCTATATATAGGGGCTGGTGCAGCCGAAGGCTTTTGAAATAGTTAACGCTTTCCACGTGAAAGAGACGAGCCAAGGTGCTTTATAATAGGGGTGAAAGAAGGGGGGGTGGCTGAGTCGTGCACTAAAGGGGTGGAATAATAATTTCCATGAGAATATTCGCGTTTATCGTGAAAATTCTCGCAGTCTTGACGATATGCAGCAGCGACGGAACTTTGCTCATTTTTCCCCTTCCTTAGAAAACCATCCCCTTACCTATCCTCCGCTGGAAAACCAGACCCGCACACCTCGCGAACCACGAAGCGTTTTAGCAGTGGTACCAACAACGTTGGCAACTGCCTGCAGGCAACGAAATAGTTCCTGACACCAGCACTAGGGGTAGTTTTCGAGAAAAGTCTAAAGGGGTTGCAAGAGGTGGGCGGGTGGTTTATAAGATTGTGTACGCGAGGATTCTGCAAGATGATGGCGACTTGCAAGATGATATTTTCTTATCATCTCATTACTTAATTTTATGATTGGCTCGGATACCCCAAGTTTGGGGGTTGCTATGACTACCCTTTACGTGAGTGCTCATAAAAACATGAATGACGATCTGCCATATTTTCACCTCTTACTCTCCCGCCCAACGACAATTTCTCTATTGCGAAGAAACTAAAAAATGGAGGTGGGTTTTAAAATGGCATTTAGGGGTGATTAAAAAAAGTTTTTGATCGATTTTAAATGGATATGGATTTCTGTTATTATAAAAAAAATTTATTACCCCGATGAAAAAATTTTAGAAGGAGAGAGTTGGAGGGTGAGCACGAGGGATAAAATTAATGAGGGTGTTTCGCGAATGATTCCAAATGATTAAACCGACGTGTCGAGAATCTTCCACCCGATCAAACGCTCCTCTAAGCTATTTCTTGCTGATCACCCCGTTACCACCCTCCCCTTCCGCGTCGTTCTCACCCCCTACTCACTTTCCTCAGCATCGGCGACGAGCCCTTTCCTTAACAGTCTCCTTTATCCCATAGTATCCATCTTCATTTTCTTAATCGCTCCGAACCACCCCCCTGCCACCCCTAGCACAGCTAAGATGGCGGACGCTGACGAAGATGTATCACCCAAGGCAAAGCAACAGTACCAGTCTTTTCATTTAAAACAAAATTTAAAAACAATCGTTTTTACAGATCTCAACCCTTAACAATTTTCATCCCCTTATGAGGGATTATGACAAAATTTTGGAGATGAATTTATTTAAAATGTACACATTTTTTAAATTAAATTCGAATTTTTTCCGTCGTTGAAAAATCATCCATTAATTTTATTAGGGGTGAGGGAAGAAATTCTGTCGTATAAGATAAACTCATTGAGCTTATTCCCATAAAGCAACGGATAACCGCAAGATGCTTATGTAAGTAATATATATAATACCACCCGCATGCATCCCCTATTTAAGGGGTGATATGTCACACAGCCAAAGTTCCTTGTTGAGACGCTACCCCCGCGCGTAATCCAAGTGGCGCGAGCTCACGCACGCGGCCCTCTGCGAGTATTCGTACGCGTGAAATAGTGAGAGGGTGGCACCGAATGTGGAACAATCTCACCCCCCTTTTTCACTGTGTCATCACCCCTTCACACTTCATACGCTCTCTGTGAACCACATACAAGAGCTATCTCCAGCCAACTTTTACTTTCATGTCGACGTCTACTAGTAGACGACTACCGCGTCAAGAATACCACGCACGCATGTGTGTTTTGATCGCACCCCTTCATGAATGGGGTAGTTATTTAATTCAGAGATTCGCTCATTTGATTAATATTAAATCCTCCGTTATAGTCGCTCATGCAATAATCCATTTAATTAGCCTTGTAATCATTAAAACAAAAGTTTTTTAATAAAAATTAAATTTACAAAATTTTTCAATTTGTCCACGGCGAAAAAGGATTGTAAAATTGATTTGCCAATTTTAATTTAATTGTTTATCCTCCAAACTTCATGCAAAAATTTTTTTTCCGTTAAAAAAATTGTTAATAAAGTTTCTGGTGATTATAAATAATCAAGAAGTTTATTATTTAATAAATTATCGTCAGATAAATATACAGGTGTTGCAAAGTCACCATCAACCCGTTCATGAAGGGTGTACAGGGGGGGGGG
>MVJL01008758.1:0-117985 GCA_002156465.1 Macrocentrus cingulum | reverse complement strand
ATGTGTTTGACCGTATAGTGCTGCTAATATAAAAAATTGAAATATCTGAATATAGATATATACCGCGTGAGTTCTTAGAAAATTAAGACTATTAAATATATTTTAGTTTCCGTGCGGCAGATCGACGCAACAAGAATTTAATTTTTTACCCAATAAGCTATTAACAAATTAGTGGCAATCGCTACCACTTTTATGAATTTTCTCAATAAGTTAATAATAATTTTAAATCTACACTCTAATACATCGGCGAAGTAAAGAGCTTTACACACCTCTGTTATACGTTATACGGCTTCTGCCAATATATGATTTTCTTAGGTCAAAGTATATCTCTTTAAAAAAAATATAATACCGTGAAATAAAAAATTATTGGAGGATATATAGCTTATTTTTTTTGAGCAGCAGAATTTTTTGCAGTGGCGTGTGTATATTACTATATGTAAATAGTGATCCACACACGACTGCACAAATCCGGAATAATAACTACCATATATACCCTGTTTTGCTTACTTAATATACATTTGATTTGCAGACAGCGTTGCATATAAATGTTTAATTATATCATAAAATTAGCACAATTGTCAACAAAACCTATGAAAAAAGTGTGAATAGAAATAATGATCGAGTAAGGAAAAGTAAGGCAAAATGAGGTACCTAAAAAAAACGAGTAAAAATGTCTTTCTGCAATTTTGCGCCAACTGCAATTGAATTATTATCTAATATTCTAGTCAAATTCTATTTCAAGGATTATCTAATCATCTATTAAACTTTTTGTACTATTTTTTAAATTATTTATTACTATTTACTAAATTTTTATCCTTTTTAACGAGCTTTTATACCAATTTTTCACTTGTGATTGTTTAAAATCATTATTATATTGAGTGCCCCATTTTCCTCTTATATATGTGTATAAGTAACAAAATTATACAAACGCACAGCATGATACACAGTAGCACTTGCTAAATCATTGCTATAATCAATCACGCACTTATCACAATATAAATATGTGGGAACAGCTCATGTGCAAGGCATATTAGGCTGCGTGTCTAAATCGATTTTATCGCACGAATCATTCAATCGACAATGAAAGCGTTCTACAAACAATAATCATGTATAATCAATGCTTCATCAAAATGACTATTCATCAGAATCCCTAATTTTACATTCATAATCATCATACATTTGACACCCGCCGGCAATTTCCTATGCACGCTCTGAAATATACTCTTCCACAAAAGAGTCATAAATTAAAAAATTACCTAATCAATATTGTCTCAATATACATAAAAAACTAAATTTTAAACAGACCTAAATCAAACCTCCACGTGATTTTATTAACTACTAAAAATCATACTTGCCACTGAAATAAAGTGTCGTGTTACTATAAGCGTATTTTCACCTATGCCAAGGGAATCACGGTTCTGTTAGTCCTATAAAATACAGTCTTCAGTTGCATATTAACTGAATGTTTAGCATTGACCGACGTATAGTTGTAGTATCCGAATAGTTGCTGGAAAAAATCCGCATTAGCTTCTTTCGCTACCTGTTAAAAGTGAGGGTAGAAATTTATATTCAATAAAATTTCGAATTAATAATAAATTATCGTCAAATAAGTCCCAATTTTGTACAATAATACGCATTGTTCTACACGAATTTCCGTTTTTATTAATTACTTGCGTTAAAACTCATTGCGCGTTGCAGAGTCCGTTTGGCTCCGACAACTATACAGGGTAGCTGTGGAAGCGGAACAAAAAAAATTACTGTAACCATAAGTCCACTAGCTATATAAAAAATCGTCGCTTCGTCACAACTGAATATAGTATTTTTTGAGAACTAATACACTCTTTGGATATATGAACGTCAGATTTTTTTTCAGTACGATCCAACTCTGTATAACCTTCCAAAAATTTTTCTTTATAAAAAAATAACTATATCCAACTAATCCTTTATGCTGGAATTGCATTAAAAAATTCGAGTAACACTTCAGAATCGGCAAAAACACATTGCATGTGTCCAAAACCAAAAAGGTGCATCGTCAAAAAAAAACACTTTACATACTAATATCTCGATAAGGATAGGAATTAGAAAAATTCGCTCAAGGACCTTTTTTGTAGCTAATAAAATTCTCTACAAAAAAGATCTCTAGAAAAATATTCCCAACTTCAGTAGTTTCGAAGATATTTTGATTTAAAACAGCTGTTTCTACATATATACACTCTTTCGGCTCTAGACACGCGATATGCTTTAATGTATATTTTCTACTTCACTCACAAACACATCGTAACTGGAAAGGCCGGATAGTGTCATAGGACATCGATCGTCGACTATGCAACATTGTCATATATTATAAATGAATAACGGGGTTTTTCTGCTTGGCATCGGCCAAGCTATATTCTCTGTAAGTCTATAATATGATTTGATAATTTAATTTACAGGCCTGAAAGTAAAGCAGATTAACCGCTATTTTCAATTCCACTCAAATATATGTTAAAATAAAATATATCTTATCCTATTAGCACACCTATGGTTGCAATAACCATATTTGATACGATTGTACACGACAATCAGTTGAATTTACTTGTGCTCTGCGTGGTACTTGCACGATTGAATAATAAACCACGACAGTAGTCTCTACAATATATATAAATACGAGTAAATATAGCAATGAAGGCAGAGCAAGAGATATGCCACCATTCCGCTTCTGCACGCTTGATATACATTGTATCACTTTGAAGCTGTTCCCCTCCTGCCCCCAAATTAAGTAGTACGACCTACTTGGCCGATTACACCAGTACTATCGTGCGAAGACGATACCAAGCATGCTGGCTGGCTCATGCAGCACTGCGTATGTCGTCGAGAAGATATCTCCGAATAATTATTGTCAAGCAACTTCGGTCACGAATGCCGCGTGAGAGGCTGCATGCACTCAACGCGAACCTTTTTCGCGGCTGGCCACGGCGGTATACATACTATACGAACGATCTTGTGGCTGAATTTATCCCAGGCGGATTACAGTCTCCCAACGAGTCAAGCTATATATTTTTCACGGCGCTCGCGTTCTCTCATCAACGTGCAACACAAGACAAATCATGTTGAAAACAAGCCGGACGAAACCTCGAAAACAACTGTTTATCTCTTTTATTTCAATGTTGCTTTTTTACGCGATTTTTTCTTTTTGTTTAACGATCCCCGTGATTTGCTGACCACAAACTCGAATTAATATACACAGGCATTACACGATTATACTTACCCGATGGATATGTACACGTGCACACTTTCCCTCGTTGAATTCGATCCACAGCTACAACCCGCGCCACATCTTAATTTTGTAGTTGGATAAAAATTATCATGAGTACACTGACACACAGAGAGGGAGGTCGTAATTTGTACAATTGTGTTTGAATAGTATTTTCACAAATAGATGCGACAATATTTTTTTTCACTTGATGTTTGTTCTGGATTGTTCATGCTTTTCTTCGCGGACAAAATTTTATCACGTGCAACACATTGCGCACGAAAGTAAGCGAAATGCACAGGTTTGCGCCTGTCACGTGGAACACTGGTCGGAAAAGCAGGACGTGACCGCCCCCGGAAGTCAAGGTCCAACCCCCCGGATACGCCTGTATTTGTGCCCTTTGCCTCGGTACAGTGCGATTATACGTTGTTGCGCGTGAATAAACACACTCCGTACTTTCCTTAGTGTTCAATGATTACAAACAACACTAACGTATGTCATAACCTTCGTTGGGAAGTTGGCGCACACGCTCGTGTCGACAGCGACAACACTGTTTCACTGTCGTGGCAAAATACTAACGGCCGTCGCTTGACTCAGGTTCTTCAGAAGCTATGTGGCGCCACACATTGGTAATTCCAGTCACAATGCGCGGGTAGAAGAATATGAAAACACGCGTGGCAGATGATGAACCATGCGCGAATTTAATAATTTAAACCGACGCGATACTGTTGCCAGTATGTACGTTCGTAACTCACAAGACTGGCTGGTACTGGCGGCGGCACTCAGTGGAAATGCATGTTGGCCTGCGGTGGAACGACAGCGGCGGCCGCAGCGGCAACAGAGTGAAACGCAAGCCGCACGAAGTGGGAGCACGAGGGACAGGTCGGCGGTGGGGAGCAGGAGAAGGCCGTCAGCGCACAGTGCTGGAGGAACAGGCGGCTGAGGGGTGGGGTTTCGTTGGAATAAGACAGTGAGTTTGGCGAGGGGGTCACTTTGCTGTCGCGAAGAGCTGCGGGACGAGGAGGCGCGCGAAACGGCCCGATGCAACTTTACGATTCAAATAATCCACACGGTCAACTGCATCACACATGACAACACTGTATATACTTAACCCCAGTTTTTCTTAATTCATTATTCGAATACATCACTACGAAAGTTCTTTCATGATGAATCACTTTGGCACTGATTATTTATCAATTTTGATCATTGTTGTGGTTTTTTAATACTCTGGCAGACGGCTAGTTAAGGGAGGAAATGGAGGCGTAGAGATGTAAACCTTCCTCTTTGATTAAAGGTAGTGTTTTGAGAAAGATTTTTCTGAGTGACTCCCTCTATTTTGTTTATATACCAGAGGTTGTATTCTCTTCGAGGAATTTCTTCTCTTTGTTTTCGCATTCAGGACTTTCACGACGGCAGAGGGTAATAGTTGGTCGTCAGAAGCTATTGTCTCGCCTCCCGTAATTTTATGACACGGCATTTTATTCACTACTGTAAACATCAGGCAGGTTGTAACTGCGGTTGACAAAAATTTTTGATAATTCTTGAAGATAGATCTCCGCACTCGTTGAACTCTTAACGGTTTTTTAATTTATCAAGTGTTACCGCTTATTTTAGTCTCATTTAAGCTGTATAACTTTTTCATTCAGAATATACTGATATTACAAAATTCTGTTTTAGATCCAGGATCTGTTACTGCGAATAAATTTATTCCGCTCAGCCAAAAATGCTGAATATACAGTAAATATTATTTTTTAATGGATAAGAATAATATACGGCCAAAATATAATAGGGGAATGTGGGGCATAATGGGGTACTTTATATAGGTAACAATGATTTTTTAGACCACAAGTGAAAATATGGAGTAAAAGCTCCCAAAAAAGACAACATTAAAAAAAAAGTTTACTCGTTTTTTCAGGTATATCAAATTTTGCCCATTTTATTGGATGATCGCACGTAACAAAAATTAATTTTTAACGACGATAGTTTTTTTTTTTGCCTTTATATACTCCATTTTTTCTCTTTTAGGAAATTTATTTCTAAAATTTTAATGAAGATAATGTTAACTGATTAAAAATAATCAAATTTGTATAATAAATACGTCAAAATTACTATAGACTGCATCATTGTCATAGCGAGTTTTTATTTATGACAAATTGTCGACACGATCGTCCTCAATTGTTCCTGAACTCGCGGCCAATTCAACAATCGCCACTCTCGAAGAGTCAACTTGGCATCGCTTGTACATATACCGACAATATTTTACTGAATGATATTATGATTATTTTTGTTCATTACAACCTCAAGTTTATTTATTTAATTGAATTTCCAGTAGCAGCACATTGCGTGAAAATAAAAGAAAATTCTTTTACTGATTAACGTGTAAATTTGAAGACATTAATAATTTATATTCAACTGTATACATATAATATAGTAGCTATTAATACCAAAATGTAGATCAATTCCGAGTTGAAACGTTTTAATGAGAAAGTTAGTTTGATACAATGTTACAACTCACATTAATTATTTCAATAAGTCTGCAGTAATTATTTAGTGTTCATGTAGCCTTGAAGATATATGCTTTTATTTAAATCTCAACTGATACATATGTAGGCTTGAATATTATTACCTTTTACACTCAAAAGTCATTAAAATTAGTAGCATGACCAACTGCCCTTGTTTTATATGTTGTTATATACTCATTTTATCATGATGGCGAATTTTTTCAGAAGGTTATTTTAATGATTAATTTGATGAATAAAGTGTATTGTAATTTACATATCATAGAAATAATTTTTTTTATTTCATTTAACCCAAGAATAAAATTTTTAATTATTAATTTTTTATATCAATACTCTGAATTGTATATCAATCAAAAACATCTTTTCAAGTGTCATTTTATTATATCATCAGGTCTTCATGAGTAATTCATATATATATACAGTCGAGCGAGATTTCTCATCGAGCTGCTGATATATAACCTCGTGGAATGTGTTGATACCCAGTATGAGGGATGAAGATCCTCATAAAATGACGAGTGGGTATACATCATATCCGCATTTACGCTTACCAGCTTCTGAGCTCAATATCTCTTTAAACATTTAACCGATTTTTCAACGATTACACTTCATATAGCCTGAATATATTAAACAAAAAATATTTTAGTATTAACTAAATGAATACAACCATCTCCAGTAAAAGAAAAAATAAATTTATGATTGTTTAATCATGAACATGCAGGAGAAATTTATATAAAAAATTTTTTTTTGCTTTTTTTTCAATTTTTTAACCACGTGAAACATGATTTTTCTCGTTTCTATAGTAAATTATAAAAAATAAAATTGAAAAATATATTGTTTGATTTTTCTTTAGGACGTTTTAAGCATGGCATAAAAATTATTGATAATTAACTAACTGAAAAATAGTGAAAAACCCGAAAAATTTCTATGGTTTTTTATATTTACGATATCTATACATGTTTGCAATCGATAGCGTGTTTCATGACACAGACGCGATTCAAGTCATATATACACACCAACTCATCCTATACTTGGGACACGAATCAAAAGGAAAACCATAAAAGCGCAAAGTCACGGAAAACAGCGGATCTGCGGGAAATGCGAATTACGAACCTGGTGTGGACGAGGGGAGGCAGTGTGGCGAGCAAGAAAGCCGCGAGGGAGAAGCAATAACTACAAGAGAGACTTTACGATAAAACTTGCTTTACTACCAACTTACGCTTCTTACCTTTGACTACATGTACAGCCAGACCTGCTGCCGTTTGGACTGTCCTCGTTTCTCCGCTTCAAACAATTATTTCCTCAGTATTTTTGATCAATCAAAAATACAGCTTTACTGTAAAAAAAAAGTACAAACAATCATGTCATTAAAAACACATTTAAGATTTTTAAAATCTGCTTAGGACGTCCTATATTAAACGCCGCGCCGATTTTAAAAATCTTCAATGTTTTAAATCCGATTAATTTCGGGGTCAAAAAAAATTTTTTTTCCTATAAACCGGCAGTATTTTTCAAATAAAAATCGTTCATTAAATATCTCTGTCTTACCAATTGATAAAAGTGACAGCTAAAACCCAAATGACGTAGTCTAAACAAGCAAAAGTATTTACCAAAGTGGTTCGAAGAAAATATATCAATATATACACATCAGGGCCGAGCAAGAATATTGTTTATATACTGCACGCTTACACGCTATGGTGGATATTCAATATGGATTATATATTGGCGAAAGATGTCAGGGAAGAAATACGTTGTCACGAAACGTCAACATTTTTTGAATTGCTCTTTATATACGGTTTATTACATATTCTTATAATGAATGTATAGACGTTACACACTGCAAATTTAATATGGACACTTGACACATCAGTGAGAGAAGATTACACCCAGGACGTCAAACCTTCATCTCTCTCTCACACACCTTTTTCCGTCTTTGGCGGTTGCATGCGCGCTAAAAAATATCCGTGCCCCAGAATAAAGTTCCGTCCATTGCCCCCTCTTCCTTTCGCCATTACACATTATACCTGCATGATTTTAAGTCATGAGTAATTATTCAAAATTGTCGCAAAAATTCCAAAACCAGATATACGTGTATTTAAGGCTTTTTAATTAATTCAAGTATTTACAGAGAGTATATATACATTTCAGAATGAAAAGTTAATTTTGCTGTGTATAATTATTTTTAATAGTAAAAGATTATGTTATTGTTAAAGAAGCTATTTTGTAGGGAGAAAAAAACGCATATACTTGATGGATGTGACCCCTCTATAACCTATTTTATGATTCATTTATACTGGAATTATTCTTCCAGCCATCAGAGAGATTGTTAAGTAATTCCGGTCTTTAAAAATACATATAATGAAATTTAATTATTATTTATGAAGAATAAATTACATTGCTTCACTAAAATCGCGTGTGTCGACTGATAAAAAATTTTATTTTATAAAATATAATCATATATAATATATCTATAATCAGGTGTGGCCATCTTGATATACGTGATTATAACGATATATTTTTGATGCAGTCGTTTATTACAATTTATTTTGTTATATGTTGTCGATGTTTGATTAACTTTTTTTTTCGTGAATATAATGGATATGTTATTGTATATGTGTAATAAGAAATATATATTGCAAAGATGAAGGATATTTGTTTATGGTTTTTTTAGTTTGTTTTTAAACTTTAAAGCATCAAATTATTGCGACCTGATGATGGAAAACGCTGGATTTTCTCGTAAAAAAGTATTGCATTGATGTATTACATGATTTTTTACATATAGAGATGTAAATAACTGTATGTATAATATTATTATTGAAAATATTCAACGGTTCAAACTGATAAGATGTTGCCATCGAATGTGGGGCTATAAAATTCACTCGAGTACCACTTATAGCTTCTTAATAATTGAACGGCATTAAAGTAACTAGAGTTGAGTATACTTGGATTAAGTATTCATTATCAATGCTTTTGGAAAGTTAATGCTATATATTACAACTTTCGCCGCTTTATAAGCGAAAATAAAACAGTTACCGTTATAATTTAACCGTGACCTATACAGTTAAAAGATTTGACAAGTATTTTTAAACATTTCGGGTTTTTGGTTATTTATTATAGGGGAATGTGGGACAAAATGGAATATGGAGACAAAATGGGCGACTGAAAAAACGAGTAAAAATTTTTTTCTTTAATTATGCCAACTGCAATTGAATTATGATCTAATTTTAATCAAAAATGACATTTTAATTATTATTTAATCATTATTAATAGAGCAACGAGATTTTACTCCATTTTTACACTTGTGGAGTCTAAACAATATTTATTATTTTTAGTACCCCATTTTGCCTTGTATTTCTTTATTTTGAAAGATTTATTAGCTTTTTTGCAATATTTAACGGATTTTACTTGAATTTCATTTGCAAGTATTTTTTAATTTAATCGAGGAATTAGCAGAATGGCAGTGTACTGACTACTGCATTCTTGGAGACGTCTGCACTGACCAAAAACACGGAAAGAACTGTCAATTTTCGTGGGAAAATCCAGTAAACCTGGTTTAATCACTTCCTGATATCTCTGACGTGTACTGACTGTTAAAATATTAAACAGTGGAAAATCAATACTGTCGACAATGTCGCCAGTTTTTTTCGGACAGATCCAGACATTTCAAAAAGTGAAAAAAAAATTTTTCCAAAAGCAGAGGACAAAGTCGACTTTAGAGCGTAAATCATCGGTTTCATTTATTCAAATTGTTATAGATATTGCGACTGGAAAATATGACTTCGATGTATGGAAGCAAGGCTTTTTTCTTGATGTTTTGCAGGATGATGGTAATAATCAATAATGTAATAATTATAAATTACTATTCACATTGCACAGGTATGTTCTCAGCAACGATTCGAAAACCCTTTTATTTTTATACTCAGCGAAGTTGTTGCCTTTTGCCGATACCTATATATACAATGTAGCTCTATAATGTGCCTAGTGTCTTTTCTGCTTCTCTTTCTCTTTTGACTTTATCTCTCATACTGTGTGGTGCACGCTGAAACACACAACACGCAAAAGCCGTCGCGTGATAGTCGGTGTACATTCAACAGCTTTCATGTGTAATTTGACGTGTTCTGGTGCCTGCAGATGCACGTCGCGGCAAGCCTCCCTGACTTGATGCATCACATCTGATACTATAAGATGTAATCGGTATTCTCACGTCCTTTGTCTAGTTCTTTTACTAGAAAAACATTTTTTTTTCCTTACGAAAACAATTTCCTGTCAAAGTACTTTGCCAATTTCGACCAATTTCACCAAAGTATACAAATAAAAAGTTCAAAAATTATTTCAATAAACAAAAGAAGATATAGCACATGTAATGAATTTTATTATGCAAAAAAAAAAAAATTTTATATTTTGAAAAAAATTTTCACATTTGAATAATTTAAATAAAATGTTACATATTTTACAATATACTATAGTCATCGGTTTCTAGAATTGTTTTATGTTTATTTTTTTTTTTTTCAGTCAACATCTGCCAAATTTTCTCCTTAACCATTGCCAGAGGCTAATCTCAGGAACTACCTATTATTATAATTCTTCAGATCGCATGTCTTTACGCCAGTTCACATGTGGCACAATGTATGAAACCTAGATATTTCGTGACTATCATTTTATCTGAACCGCTGAAACATATACCTGCAGTATGGATCTAACTCATCGTTATTATGTGAATCAGTTTGCATGTGTGTATGGACATACACAACGTGGTGTTGATCTATACTGTCGCGTGTGATGAAGATGATAAAGGGTGCGATTTTCGCTTGTGAAACCGTGCGCCCAATTAGATTAAAAAAAATTCATTCATATATAACAATAATTCTCAAGCGATTATTGACATGAAATAAATATTTATGGCTGGAATGTGTGAGAAAATTTTTTTAATTAAATTCGTCATGTATTTACTTAATTAATTAGATAATTATAAACATATTACTTTATTGTTATATTACTCGCATTTACCTGCTGTTAATGTTTTCAGTATCAAGAGTAATTTTTTTGTGACAATATTTTAATCTTTGTGATAAATTGATGAAGATATATGTAAAAATATGATTTTTAATTAAAACGATTAATCTGTATATTATTAGAGTATCGGTTATATCATTTCTGAATTCACTCATGTTTTTGTATGTATATATATATATAGGTATAAGATACGCTAATCTAAATCACTCATTTATTGCAACACATTGATATTAAATATATGTTTAAAAAGCATATAGAGTAATTTATTTACGAAATACAGATTATTTTTTGAAAATTTATATTTAATAACATATTTCTCCAAGGTATTAGTTGACTGAAAAAAATTGTGATTTATTGAATACCATATATACTTCGACTGATTTGAAAAGAAAAAAAAAATGCATGGAAAATTTTGAAAATTGTTTCGTCTAATTTTGTCTCTCTATTTTTTTAATTGGACTAGAAATAGGCTACAGAATGTAAAAAAAATTGAGAACAATTTTCAGGATTTTAGATTTGTCTTATTTAAGGGTTGTACTGTCGTGTTGAGTTTTTTTTTTTCTAAATTTTTACAGATATTTTTATGATAACTAACATAATACATTAAGTAGCATGATTATAATATTTCAGCATGAATTTGAATAATCATGCGAACTAAAATAATGTTTTTCTTGAGTATGAGTGGCTTTTTTGTAATTATAAATTTTTTGTTGATCAACGATCATCATACTCGTTTTTTATTAAATTCTGATGAGTAAAAGTATTTTGTAATTAAAATAGTGCGTCAATTCGGACACTTTCATAAGAGCTTGTGTGTTTTATTCAAATTTTAAGAATTAATTGCTTACAGACGACCAATCCTTTTGAAATTTTACTGATCGATCAAAGGTATAATTTAGAACTGATGTACGAATTTTTATCAATTTCTAACTATAATTGACCCTTACAACCTTAATTTATTTTTTTCGAAAATTAATTTTCAAAATTTTTTTGCACAAAAAATCTAAAAACATAAATCTATACATAAAAAATTATCTTTGTGTTAAAAAACTGTAAATATCTCCGAAATTATATGTGATAGAAATTTTTTTCGATATTTTTTATAAGAAAATACAGTCAAAAAATATTATATCCAATTAAAAAAATAGAAAAACGATCATATATTTTATAAGATATCAAATAAAGTCACAGAAAAATATATATGTATTTTTTTATTTAGTGCATCCTCAAAGAAAGTCTATTCACACCGTATAAACACGTTCTAAGTGAGAATTGCCAGTAGCTTTTAATGCCGAACAATCGCGGCGGCTTATTATCCGTTTATCCACATCAATCAGCATAAATCGACCCCGAGAATAAGCCAATTTACCATTTATATATATATATATATAATGAACGCGTGTAGTGTATAAAGTGTGTATTACAATGTATCACAATATCCAGCTATATATAATCAATTAAATAAAAATAAATCCCTCCTAACGAATAAAACAATGTCCCATAAAAATAAAGATTGCATCACACGAATATACAGTAAAAAATAAAAAATTTAATTGTCTTCTAGAGAAAATGTATTCAATTATCTGATGGTGCAGGTATAAACGAGTTTCAATGATTTTCATCGTCTTCACGGAGTTTTTATCTCGCAGCGTTGCGGGTTGGTTGGATATCGAACTGATTCTGTAATTCGATATTCTCCCAAGTTCTTAGCACGGTCTGTACAGGTTTGTGCAACATTGTAGCACATTGCCTGTTTATTGTACAGTCGAGACAAGAAGTAAGTGTCGAATATAGCTTGGGACAGTTGGTTCATGACAATTTTACGTCAAATATGCAACATATTTTCTCGCAACTAATTTATAAAGTATTTTAAAAAATAAATAAACTCTCAGTTCTTCGAATAAATATGGAAAAAATTTTTTTTACAATTTTTTGAATGTGACAATTTATTTTAATATTTATTATGAGTTTATGTTTAAAATTGAACTGTGTTATGATTGTTAATTGAGTAGAAATTATTGATGTTTAAATGAACTTGCGGTATAATTAATTTCCCGACACTTACACTCATGCAATTTGTGGAATTAAAAAAAAAAAAAAACATCTGATGGAGTGAAAATTATATTCTGCTCTCCTCTTCTGCTTGCTCCCTCCAACCGCGCTGCTTGTCTTGCGTGACTTGTGTATATAGATGTACAAATTTTATGCGATATAAGCCGTATGTGTATATGTATAGCAAAGGGGAATCAAGAAAGTTATTTCGAGTACTCGCTCTTTACGGCGAAACGCCCTCCTCACGAGGTTATATGCGGTGAAAATGCAACCTAGCTACTGGTTACTTTGCAAATAAAAGGGAAAAGAATACTATCGAAATATATTTTGAATTTAAAAAAATTTTATTCAACAAAAATATAATAAAAAAATTAATATACAAAAAGAAAATCCTTAAATCACGTTTGTATATATTTATTCATTTTTTGGATAAAAAATATTCAGTTATCCGAGTATATATGCAAGTATCATAAATTATAAATAGTAAACCTGTTATCTTTTACTTAGTTTTCTGATTTTTCATTTTCAACACTTGAAAATCATGTTCTAAGTCACTTTTAACATGCAATTTGCTAAATGAAAATTTTTCATCCTGTTTACATACGGTATAATCGTTTTTTTATCAGTGTCAAAAAAATGCTTGATGATAAAAAAGATTTGTTGAACCTACTGATGATAAGTTGTATTTTTAAATAATTGAAAAATTTTAATTAAAACCAATTAACTATTGAAAATAATCGAAATCAATCGAAATTTTGTCGAAAAAAAATATTTATGTTTGAAAACAAATCTCGGTTGATGAATAACCGACAATTTGATTTATAGAAATTTTCATTATCGTCAAAAAATTAAAGAAAACTTTTACTGTTTAAACAATGGTATATTCTACAGATCGTGTAGCACTAGTTGTTAAAAACAAGTTCTATTGTTGAGGGTGTGTTTGATTGGAGTAGGTAAAACAGGTTGAGACTTTGGGTTCGGCGAAGTAGTTCCACGTTTTACATACAGTGTCGCCACTAGCTGGACGGTAAATTCGAGCGGCGCTACGCGCGCATCAGCTTAATTAGCAAGAAATAAGGTTTTGCGGATGAAACTAAACAAGGGGTGTGGACCCGGCTTATAAGAGATGATAATGTGTCTTTAGCAGCCAAGTGGAAAAATGAGTTCACTCATCTCGTGCTCTCGAGAGCCATTAAAATTTCATTATAGGCTTGATGAAGCGTTTATAAGCTGACCTACCCTTTATTCTTCAAGGTGCGGCCGGAGGTGAACGAGGGTGAGAAGAAAATCTTTCAGAAGTTGTTTCTTGTATAATTAATGAAGTGTGTAAGATTTAGAGGCAACATATTATGGGGTTGTAATCAATTTCATGTCCAAAAACCATCTATATTATTTAACAAAGAATAAAAAAAAAGTATAGCAAAAGAAAATTTTGCTTTTTTTTTGCGTAATATGCTATTTTGGGAAATTTTGTTTATGGCATAAAAATTTTTTTTTTAAATCAATTGGTAAACACACATTTTTCTTAAATAGAAATAATGCTTCTTAAATAAAAATAAACATTGATTAATCGAAAATTTCTGAATTAGTTGATATTAATGTTAATACTACAATATGTAATTTATCAACAATTAATAAATTTTATTCACTTTTAATAAATTCTCCTTTCAGTGTAATACATATGTAAAAAAACAAATCGTCAAAAAATAATACTGAATCACTTAATTTTGAATTATATGCAATTTTCAATATTTATAATAAATTTTTCATAAAGAGACAAAAAATTTAATGAGGATTTGATTTTTTTGGTTTTTAAGGATTTCAGGGCATATAATAAGACAGTAGATGAATTTTTTTATTAAGTTTATTTTATATATCGACAACAACACGTCATACATTAGAAAACAGAAGGTTTCTTGAAGCAAACTCGAATGAAAAGTTTTGTGGAACAATCCGAGAGACACTATGTGAGTGTGCCGCGCCATCATCTATGGAGTCGTATATATATAATATTGTGGTGTGTCTCGCATGAGTGTATGGAGTGTTATCTGGTGTTTTGTAGTTGGGGAAAGAGGGTATGTGAACGGCTGTCCATGATATATTTTTTTTTCTCGTGTCTTCTTACCTGTCTCTCAATCTTCAATCTTTTACTCGCTCATTCTCTCGCTGACGTTCGTTCTCACAAATTCATTCTGCACACTTGGTATGTGTGTAGCACTTCGTGTATCGTATAGAGTGTGTGGCCTATTTTTGTTCTGTTGTTCGTGCGCTAGTATGTACCGAGGCCATGAGAAAAAAAATCCGGTAACAAACTAGCGCACAAATCTTGCGCTGAATTGAACGAAATACTTCCGAAATGTTTATCGCATTCGCGTTACTTATTATTTTCCTTCTCTCTGTTGCCCTTGTCATAAACCACTTCCTAAAAGTTCCAGGATTGTTGGGCTCTCGACAACGCAATATAATTAATTAAACTAACATTAAAGACAATATGGTATACGGAGTAAATCAGCCAACAGTGACTGTCAAAAACAATATAAATGCGAAGAAAAAACATTTTTTTTTCCAGTACCAAACAGCCGTTTTAACCCTCAAGTTTACAATAGTCTTGTTGAAAATAGAAATTTCTTCTATTTATCACTATATTAGATAATAATGTTTTTCACACTTGAAAATCCAAAAACGGCTGTTTTGCACTTGACGAAACGGCCTTATGCTCGACGGTGTGACGTAGAACGATTGCGGGGTAGCCAACGGCCGTACGAAGACGACGTACTTTTTTAAAATAATTTTTTTTTACCATCGTTAAATTTAGATAATTAGTATTTTTCGAGAGTATTTTTTTTTTTTTACATAGATCTGCAACGACCCGTTAATCGTAAGGCAACTCTCCACGCCTCCTCTTGCAATTTATATGTACAATTTTACAACCTACCGCCGTCGACATATAATTTTTTTTTTTTTAGTTTTTTTCCCGCGCGTTGCATCAAGTACACGAATAGGACCTAGACATCGTAAATTTTTTACACTATACTAACGAAATCTAAACGTTCAATTTTTCATTTTCACCATACTATGAATAATAAATTTTGCCATATCGTTAGTATACCTTTATAGAAATATGCTTACAAAAATAGAATTTTGCGAGGCGTGAAAAGTGCATCGATATCGGGGCCATAAACAAATTCATATTTATTTATCTTTCTCTCTCTCTCTCTCTCTCTTTCGCTCTATTTTCTTTCTCTCGCTCTTGCGCTCTCTTTCTTATAGTTCCGAAAAATTTATAATCCTAAATTTTTCCCATATAAGTTTATTATTTGTTTATCATCTTGCTTCACAAGCTATATACCCAAGAGTTGCAATTATTCTTGACTTTATACACAACATTTGTCATAGCCGCAGGCCGTCGTTCCCACGCAAGCAAATTTAGCGTGTAAATTTTTTTTCCCTTAATTTTTTTTTTTTGTTTATCTCACATTTTTTGCCCTAAAGTTTATCTCACTTTGTCACCCCTTAGTGTGCTCACCCTTTTGTTATAATTTATCTTTCATGACTCGAACGTATCTATATAATATGTGTCTCGAAAACTGTGTACAACTCATAGCCTCTTTCGTTTTTTTTTTTTTTTCTCTTCATTTACAATTTCAATATAATTGTCACAATAATTATAATAATCGATACAGTGACAAAAACAATGATAATAATTAATGGCAATAATAAATATTCGTATAGCGATCGCGATGACAATGTGGCTATAATGACAATGACCATGATACCGATCACAATCGCTGTTTTTTTTTTGTAATCATAATACACAATTTTTAATTATAAATATGCAATTTTTTTTTTGTCTTTTTTTTTCTTTTGTCGCTCGTGTATGCACAATAATTTTCTGTTTTTTTTTTTTTTTGGTTTGTCGTCTTTTTATTATTTTTTTTTTCTTTTTGCATTCACGTGAAACGCTCTCGCTCTCACGCTTCTAAATCTCACGATTAACTTTGTCATTTAGACTCGTCATTACAATATTACATTATTAGATTACATTATGTCATAGTACGCTAGCGTTTATTCAATAAATTTTACATACTTTGATACGCAGTATGATGGTTCCAAAAACGGTTATCGGCCAACCAAATTTTGTCCACACATCAATACACCTACGCGCAGTAATCGAAGTAATTTGTACTTGTAGCCATATATATTAATAATTTTTTTTTTTTATCTTTTTTTTTTTCTTTTCAGTAGATCGGCTTAATAATTCACTCTTGCCCTTTCCATCTCCGTCTACCGTACACACTCGATCATTCTCTCGCACGTAGTTTAGCTGCCTTGAGGCCCTTTTTTGTTATCTCTTGATACGAATATTTAAATATAACGTTTACCGCCACTTGATTGATATTTTTTTTTTTTCAACTCTTATAACCGCACTCGACTTGTCGAAATCTCTACGACGGCGATTTGCGTTCTATTCGCGTCATCTGTCCTCCCTTGTTTTTTTTCGTGTGTCATTTTTTTTTTATTTTATTATTTATTTATTACTTTTTTCACTCTTTTAACACCCACTCTGCTCAGTTTCTCCCATCGTTTTGTTGTTGCGTTTTTTTTTTAAACCTTAATAGTAACGAGAAATCGTTGCCAAAAATATATAAAAACCCGGAAACATTTTGTTTTTTTTTTATTATTACTTTTTTTGCTTCATCTTGGCCGAAAATCGAGACGAGCGTTATTACATATTTTATATATAATGCTAAATATCGAAATTAACAGGGGCGCCGGACAGTTGGACAATTAAAACGAAATTTTGACAAATTTTAAAAGTGAAAAAAAATTTTTTTTTTTTCATGATTGACATTTTTTTTTGTTTTAAAATTTTTTTTTGGTTTTTTTTCTTTCGTTGTCGTGTTCCTGCGCCCTTGGTATACTTCGAATTTTAGAACTGAAATTGAGACGAGGTCACCGGACGACCGAATCACCCTTTCTAAAATTTACAATAATTTTTTTTTTTAGTTTTTATGGCAGCTTCATATGTCCACTTGTCATCATCACATACTGGCATACAAACACTCAATTTTTTTTTTTTTTTGGGCATCATTCACATAATTCTTTGATGCCCATAGTGTAAACACACTCGCGCAATTACATTTACTCACACTTGCACCCTCGGTCCCTAAACATTTCTTTCTTTTTTGTATAATAAATCCTTTGTTTTTACAATAATTTCTTTAGAACATCCTAAACCACGAGAGAAATAGTTAATTTTTATACACCTAAAGTTACTTGCACCCGTTTCGGACGGGGCCTCCGGTGACCACGTCCACATTTATTCTGTTCACTACAATGTATATAGGCTCAGTTCACATTCTCCTCGACTCGTCACATTTTTGTTTTAATTCTATTTTTGTTTTCATAATTTTGCATCAATTTGTTTTTTTTTTTTTTTTTGTGTATATGTTTAATGTATGTGTGTATTTTTCAATTCATGGCTTGACGTTTATTTAATTCATATATTATATACTTTTTTTGCATTTAAAAAATTTTGTTATTATTTTTTTTTCTTGGCTACAAATCTGATGCTGTTACGCGCTTGAAATTTGAAAATAGTACTGCAACCCTTATGAAAATGTACACTCACTATTTTTCCCTATTGTCTAAGATACAACAACATTACTATATGTATATGGCTCTACAGATGTTCGCTTGCACTGCAACTTAAAAATTGTGTCATATGGCGCGCCTCGTTTTCGTGAGCTGCAACACTATCAACCGAAATGCGCAGAAAAAATACCCGCTGGTTTTTTAGGCCCCTAAATTTCGCTCTCCCTAATATTATAATAGTTCACCCTTCAACGCAACCACGAAATTTCCGGTAAAATCATCAGTCATATAGCGGCTGATAGTGAAATTAAAACTCACGATTTTCGAGGCACAGATTTAATTATTTTAAAAAAGTTCGGACTTTCCCGTGGTTCGATTTACCGCCTCGAACTCGCCAGGAAGTTTAGAGACTCCTACCCGCGTTATGCTTCCGCCGGGATGCCCGCTGACAACACGGTAGATACCAAAGCGAATATGTTACAAAACATTTGTTTATAAGCGCGTGTAAAAAAATTCCGATTGTCGAATTAGGTTTTCTCGATTACTTAAATTTTTCTTACATATAATAACGTCCGAATATGAAAAATAGGATGTTAATTTAACCGGTTTATAATCTTATATTTCATCATGATTAATTTTAACAATTTTGTTAGCCAATGTGGAATAAAAAACACGCGAATTTCGACTCTACCTGAGTGTTGCATGCGGGCACTCCCGTGTGTTCATTATGGCATGTTTAAGAAATCCAAGTAAACTTTTGTATCTTTTTTTTTCCTCATAAACCGTATACAAATATCATTTTACATTATCAGTATTAATATGGGCATGTATGTACGCATTGTCTTGGGAAATGAGAACCAGTCTTATTGCGCCTGACACGTGGTGTGCGCCTAGGCATATTTCTGTAACGTAAAAATATATACATCATCTGTGTCGTATGTATAGTGCTGCTCTGTAACTCAAGATTTTACATTTGTTTAATGCATTGTTTATCCTGTACAAAAATTCTTCAGCCACATGAGAGGCATCATCAATAAAAACGAGAGTCTCGTCTCGCGGCAAGAGAAGCCTTTGAGTACGCGAGCGTGCGACATGTTCTACATGCCAGCTGATGACACTGACATCTAGCGGGCCATCGTACAACTGCGCACTCACAAGGTCTAACTTCACCGGAGTCGATCCGCATCATGGCGTCCGTGCGCCAACGCGCGTCTCTCGGCTTCGCGGAGCTAAAAATTGAAGCGGACCCGCGGGTAGGTCTGGTGTTATCAAACACGGCAACTAGTTTCTTGTTTATTTGTAGTAGTTTACATTTTTTTCCTGTTCACGTTTTTATTATTTTCATTCCTGATGTCGTACATCATCGTACGTGTGATGTGAGAGTGTGAACGTTCATTTGCGTTTACGCGGTGGCGAAATGTGGCTATCGTGTGTATATTCTTGATTTTAATTGTTGTTGTTCTTGATGTCCATCATGAAGGTTGTGTGTACGTGTTAATATCAATTTTTTTTTAATTTTTCGTGTGTTAATATTTCATGTGTCACGTGATTCCGTAAGAAAATGGCGTGTTGTATTTTACTGTGTGTGACCAAACGTCGCCTCCAATAATTATTCTTATCATCGTCATATCATTATTATTAAATATCATTAGCACTATATAATAATATATCGAAAATAACGGATAATACAACACGTAGGGAAATTTTTTTCTTTTTTTTTTCGGGGAAGGAAAGGAAGTTGGGAACGAGCTAGGTCTCGATGGCTATGCGGATTAATGGGGATACAAGTTGTGAACGTCGAAAATAATTCTTCGCTTCACCGTAAGAGGGAGTGGGAGTGGTGGCCAAGGCTGCAGTTTGAGCAGACGCCGATGTGAAACAGAAAATCGAGGGTTCTGCATGGTGACGGCGTCGCGACACTCTACAGATCCGCACTTGTTTCAATTTACGCGCGTCATCGTCGCGCTAAAGGCCACGTCAGCGTTGCTCCAACTGCGCTTGCGCCTGGAATGAGCGGCGGAGCTAAAGTTACATGGTCTCCCCACACATGTGCGTACAATGTGAACGAAGTTTTACAATTTGCCTAAAGATCTGCTAATTAAGTTATACATTCCGATATCCGGTTGATCAGTAAAATTGGCTGTCCTTTATTTTTATTTATTTATTCTCTGGCGTGTTTGATTGATCGTTGGGTTATTTGAGGTTTTGAAGGGTATAAGTCTCGCGCATTTCTCTCTATCTTTCTCTCGCTTTATTTATTTTTTTTTGTTTTTTTCATTATTGCTTCCATGCTCGTTTTTTTCTCATTTTTCAATAATATTATTATTAGTTATTATTATTTTTTTTTCACTTTGCTTCTTCTTTTCTAATCATTCAGCATTTATATTACTTATTTATTTTCCGGATTTGGGGGGTACTGGGGGGAATATTTATTTGTGTTACTTTTGCATTTAATTGCTTGCTTATAGAATGGATTGGCTTGGATACAACTGGTAGAATACAAGTTTTTTTTCGTTTTACATACGGCTATTACTTCGATATAGGTAGGTAGTAGTATGTAGTTGTCGACACACAATTCAATGATTATTGGGCATTTACGGTTTATACTGTTTACTGCTTGTTTAATAATTAATAATGTTAATTGTAGTTAGTAAGTTAGCTATAACGCAGTTCCTCATCCATAAGTAAATACGGTTTGGGACTACGCTTGTTATGAGCAAATAACCGACACGTAACGATTGTCTCGCCAATCCACTGATATTCACGTTGTTTTGTTTCAGGTGCAGATTGACGCGACGCCAAACCGTCAATGTCAGTTTTGTCTTGATGAGAAAGTGGGAGAGACCATATTACACATATAATATTACGTAAATATATTCTATCGCATTATAATTGCATTTAATCAATATACGTGTATTTTTTTAGCAGCGTTCCGAACTCCTTGCCAAAATAAAAACTTTCGTTGTAACGGGTCGTATCAAACCCTGGGAGAGGAATTTAGTATTTTTATCCCTAAAGTTACACATGATGTATCCATGTGCAAAATTGTATCCCCGTAGTTTTATCGAATGTATACCTAATGATTTTCTGTTTCAGGGACACGTTTTATGGTGTTGCGAGTAACGGGGCAGTGGGCGAGCACCGATCAGGCTTTGGGTGGGCGTTCGGTCTATGTCGGGCCCCTTTGAATAATTTTAGTATTTTTTTTTATTTTATTTTTTCGTATAAAATCAACACTGAAGGCACATTCTATCGGACGAGTCGGCCCAGTGTGTGCTGTGAGTGAGATTGGGCGCGGGGCCCGTTTTTATTGGCCATTGCTAGCCGCCACGGTTGCCACGCGTACACACATCAACAGGCATTATGCACCTGCAAATACAAAGAGCCTTGCGCGAATATTGTTTATAACTAATAAATATATAGAGGGCAATATACCGCGCGGTTATGCCCAGAGGTCCGAGTGTCACAATATGGGGTTACAAGACATGTATTGGCAGGGAGGGGCGATGAAAGAAGTTACTGGGGAAAAGGGGTTCTCTCAAAATCTTTTCGTATAATTAATAGTATCGTTAATATTAGTAGTAATATTATTATAAATAGTTATTTGTTATCTGAATTATTAGCCCGAGGCTCTTGTTATATTTTTTGTGACCAACCGTGACCGGGTCCCGCGCAAGAAACTGTTATTTCGTGTGACGGTATTTTGATCCGGTTGCCTTCTTCTATTGCGTCGGGTTTTGGGGGTCAGTTCCGCATTTTTCGTTTTTTAGTCGAAATGGCTATTTCAAAATTGAGAGCCGGACCGGCGCTCGCGCGTACTCACCCAGGTTCAACAAAATAATAATCTTCAACGGCATTAACAATTACAAACTTGATCTCTATCGGTTTTTTCATTGTTTAAAATATTTCAAATCGCACTCAATGAATCGTTTGAAATCAGATATGATATCTTGTGGACGGAAAAAAATTTTGAAATTAAATCCAGCATGCCAAAATGTTGCAATTCAATGCCGGGAATGCATCAGCATTGAGATTATCTGTAAAAAGACAGAAATTTAGAAACTAAAATTCCAATTTGACATAAAAACCATTTGATGGAGGCGCATTAAAAACGATTTGAAGTCATTTTGAAAGATCAAGTCGAAATTGTGAAAATGTAACCAGTGTTTTTATAAGTGAAATTTTCAATTTTTTTTTGTAAATTTTGAATTGTTTCAAATGTGTATCCTTATGTGTGTATATTTATCCGTATAATTCACGCGTGTAATATTCATCTGAGGAGGTAACATCGCGTTTATCGAAAAATTTACAGTTATGTAAATTCTCTTGATGGCGAAAAAAATTTTTTTCTCACCGAATAAATAAAAAAAATTCAATTTTCAGGGGTGTTTTCTACCATTTTTATAATACTTTTTACCCTCTGACAATACGACAAACTACACAACAATTGAATGCGTAATTATATTAAAAGCAGCGTGATGAATTTTTGAGGTCGATATCCAACTAATACTGACCTCAACAAGATACTTATTTAATTAAACAATTGTCTCGTGGAAAACATTATAATATGGACTATTGCAAACGGCACAAATTATTAATGCGTATTATTATATGTAAACGTTCGCGTAAAAAAATTCGCTAACTAGAGAGATATAAACGTAAACTCAACAACACAGCGTGGACACTGGGGAAGATTTAGTCGATACAACTATGTCGTCATATTTATCTCAGTCATCTTATACAAATACTCTTTTGTTTATAAACAGTCTCGACCAACAGCATCCAGTGTCTCACGTCTATTTAAACTACTCGTTGACAGAGGGTTTGGTAATCTTTCATTTCATGAAAGATTTCGATTCTTTTACCCCTTTACATTATCATTCCAATTAGAGTGGGAATTATTCAAAGTATCGAGCAAATGTCATCAACTAATTCTTACAACTTTTATCCATTTTAACAATATACTAATTAAAATCGTTTTGCAATTGATTGCGGCAGATGAATTTCGAAATTAAAACCAGGTTGAAAAAGTAAGTTATTGTCATTGTGAGCAGAAATCACAGAGAATTTTTGTCAAAAAAAAATTTTAGTTTCCTAAACAATGTTGTTTATTGTTTAAAATGTAAAAGTTTTTATTTTAGAATTTATTGTGACATTTATGAATTGTAATTTTATTTATTTTTCGATCTTTTTTTTTTTCAATTATGTAATTTTTTATGTCAATTTGATCGAATCAAGGGGGAAATCTGTGTGTTTACAAGATGTTGCTCGATTTTCACGCTAATCGCCGTGTTAAAAAAACGCGATAGTTATTTTGAATGTCGACGGTTAAAGTGGGGGGAGAACTAGAGGGTTTTGGACAGGCTTATTACGGATAGCACAGAGTTCCAAACGCTCTCTGGTCTACAGACATTCAATATTAAACAGATCAATCAACTATGTTGTCATTATTATACCACTAGGATAGTTCATAGTCGTAAGTAATAATATAATTAATATCATTATTATAATTCATGATGCTTGTGTTATTTCTTTTCATTTTTCCATTTTTTTTCTTTTTTTTTTTTTTTCTTTTCTTTTCTTTTTTTTTTTTTTTAATAATCTTAACGTGTGTCTTAGGAGAACGTGTGTGCCTCGTATTCGCGCCTCTATTTGTCGTCAGATCCGCAGGCACGGGACTGCGTATTTAATTTCTTCATCATATTTTGTTGTAGATTAAAATTTTCTTTTTTTTTTTTACATACTTCCTTCATCTGTTATTACTTAAGACTTAAATTTATAAGCTAAACGTATAAATGATGGGTAAGAAACTACCGCGCTTCGCCAAAGAATTGTCACATTCCACACCGGGACTTATTATGGAGGGGGTGATTTTTTTTTTTGCGTGCGATTCGCACCCCTTCACGCTCGTTTCCGTTTTTTGCCTTTAGTTTTTTTTTTTTTTACGTTTTTCGCATTACTTTCATCACTTTTCGCACTATCGCTTAACTATTTGCCACTATTCTTGTGTTTGATTTTGTTGTTGTTGTTTTTGTTGTTGTTGTTGTTGTTAATATTGTTGCATTGTCTATAAAAAATCGTGCTATTTTCGATTCTGTCAGCAATTATAACGATTTATTCTACAAAGCGGTCCCGCGCCATCGCGGCGTCGGTCAAAGTTGTTTATAATATTTTATTTTATTGTTTAGTTGTTTGTTGTAACTGATCTGTATTTACAATACAAGCTATCGTGCCCTCGTTGGTTTTTTTTGTGCTTGCCCGCAGCGAGAGGCAGGGAAATGAAACGGAAGAGGAGGATCGCGAGCGTCAATCAATAATTCATTTTTTATCGATCGTTATAAAGTTAATAACGGCCGAACTCGATTTTTTTTTTTGGTCACGGCACGGAATCGTCGTTCGAGAAGTCGATGGTTTATTAGCCGTCATATATGGATCATTATTACCATCTTTTTGTATTTTTTTTTTTTAATTCATACATATTAAGTGATGATCATTAATTATTAGTTATTTTTAATTAAAATCTATTATCTTAATCACTTATAGTATTTAGTTATAATTATTGTAAAGTATTTTATAGTTTTATCAATTTCTTTTTTTTTCCTTCGATAACACGTAAAAATTGGAAGAAAACTGTATCGCGTTGAAGGTTTTTATAGGATATAGATGATGGGTTTATTTATTTATTTAATTTTTTTGTTTTTCGTTAGTATTTTTTTTCAGGACTGCGGCGAGAGGTTTTCTTTTTTTTTTTTGTCCCGCGCAAAAATCTGCGAAAGTCGATAAAAACCGAATTTTTGCGAAATTCTATTTATTTATTATAAATTTGTTGTTTTTGCATGAAGTTGAGATAATTTACGGATTTAAATGTAATATAGCGCTTCTTATCATCACATACTCTCGCTCATATCTCTCTCACTCGCGTTCGCTCCTGCACTCGTCGTGATTTACACTCATTTTTCGAAATACTACTAACTTTGCATTTTTTGCAATCGCGCGCATGCTGTTATTTATATTAATTATCTTCATTTCTTCGATGGTAGTTCTTCTTAAGTAGTTTATGAAAATACCGGTAGGTGCGTATTAACTATTCCGACAATACAAGTGTTACTTATTTAGTTATTTTTTACTATTTTGCTGCCATACTGTTATATGTTTTTTTGTTATTAGTTTTTATCTGCGTGATTTATCCAGTTTCTTAACTGCTATTGTAGTATATCGTTATTTAGTTGAAGAGTCTGCCCATCATATGGGCCAATTACTTTTTTTTTACTCAACAATTGTTCCTCTTGATTTTCTTCTTCGATATCGTCTTGTAGAATATTGATAAATTTGCAATCTGTCACATAAACTGCAAATGTTTTACCGTAAGTCGGTTTCTTTTGCAATAAATGAAGTATTCTTGTAGCAGATATTGTTGTATTGTTGTACTGTAGATTAAATTCTTAATTGTAACTTAAAACCGGTTTTAATTTGTTTTTTATAAACAGTGACAGATTGCTCGGTAGTCAGTTGGACAATTTACAATATTCATTACAACGCGATTTGTCCAATGTTGTAGAGCTTTTTGACGTCGCTCTGACGTCAAAATTTGATTGTTGTACAGTTGTTTGATGATTCTAAGTTGTAATATATTGCATTTTATGTCCGGATATTTCTTTGTTGAGACTGCGACTACGAAAAAACTGTTAGATCAGGCCTGGTGATTGCGGATTCTTTCTTGTTTTATTGTAGAATGTTTCATGTGGTGCATTGAGATGTATTTTTTTTTTTTTGGGAAATGTGCTGTACGGTTAAATGTGCGGATATTACAAGTCGCGCGGTAACGAATGTTGCCGATTTTATGTGACTTCTATAAAGATATCTCAGGAATGTTTTTTTTTTTTTAATTTGAGGTTTGGTTATACTAAACAAGCTACTGGCTCATATGCGCGCGGACTTTTGTTTATCTAAGGGTCACCCCTTGAATGTTGGAATCAAATTTTTTTGCCGTGTAATTGTAAAAGGTGAAATTTTAGTGTTTGAAATTTTTTTTTTTGGGTGTCCCTCGCTGTCGAACATGCAGGAAATGTTTTTCATTTGTTTATGCGCATTATAGTTGCGCTTTTTTTGTTTTTTTGAGACTCTCGCGGAGTTTGTCGCGGGTTTACAAGGCAAAGTGAGGGTTTGGGGATGTTTTTGGATTAGTTTGTGCAGAGCTCAGTCGAAGGGTTGAGCAAGACGAGGCGATCTTCGTGGGCAAGTTGCAGTTTTTCAAGAAAAGTTAATCCCAAAGTGAAAATTTTACAATGCTCACACTTTATTTTATTATTTTTTTTTCAATGAAAAAAATTTTAATTTAATCACAAATTGTTTTAAGTAGTTTTTCCGAAAGTTTAATATTTCCAAAATGTCAATTTAGAATTGAAATTTTCCGAAAATTCGTGTGATAATGCAAAATTTAACGTTTTTTTTTTTTTTTGCGATTGAAAATTTTTTTTCTTGTTTTGTTTTTTTCTTTAGTTTTGAAACTAAAGTTTTTACAAGTTGCCCACGATAATGATCAAGCCTGGTCCTTGGGAAAAATATATACTAAGGCCGATTTTGGTAAGAATACGTTTTTGATCAACTTTTAATTTTAATGTAAGGCGCAAACGTGAAAACTTGTACTTTTTTCCTTGATGTGTCTCTTGGATTTGGGCCGAAAGTGTTTTTTTTTTTGTGTGTGTATTTCGTATAAATGTATGTTGTGTATTATATTGTAAAGATGTATTTATTTATTTATTTCCTGATTTTTCACATATCAGACTTTTCATTCAAATCTTATAACAATCTTTACAATATGTGTTGCGTGTTTGTATACTTTACTTGTCTCAAAACATTTTTTGTTTTTTCTTCATTTTTTTTTTATGTATTTTTCTTTTTTTATAGCCAAAAACATTTTTGCCTTCCATCTTGAAAATCTTCGAAATTAAATTTTTAATTTCTTCCACTCAACATTATATGATCACCATTTTATCAAACATTTTTTTTTCCTCTTCATTTGTAATTTTTTTAGTTTTTTCATAAAAAATTTGTTTTTTTTTTTCTCCAACATTTTTTTTTTCTTGTGCGCAACTCAAAATTACACGTAACAAGTCTCTCTATATAACTGAAATTACAATAATGCCGTTAAATATTTTCCAACGTAGAAAATTCCAAGTAAAGATAATTATATATCAAAATAGACAGGTGCATCGTCGTGTTTTGTATATATAGCATTTCGTCTTTCTTATTTAATTGGAAATAAGCAGTGTTTATACAGGAGCCGATCGGGTAATTTTTTCATTTCTATATACAGTCCAATTGTCTATTGCAACTAAATCATGTGACGATCATCAGAGAGAAAAAAATTTTTTTAACTCGCTAAGCGATGAGCGAGTTGAAGAGGACGGATTCAAGCGAGTAGTCGCTTTGTTTTTTCCATTTTTGATGCGTCGTCGATGGCAGCATCATTTTAAATAATGACCGGAAGTGTCATGGATGCGATCGGCTCTGTATGAATTTTCCATAAAAGACGAAACACATATTATTGAGACTTGAAAGTTCTGATATACGTTGGAGTCTCATTTTTATATATTATACACAATGATGAGACGCAGAAAAACAATTCCCACAATCTTTTCAAGACTGTCACACATATATTTAAGGTTATCCTCGCCTAAAAATAACTCCACTTGACTATATTCAAACTAGAAGACGTTATTTCCTCCTTCTGAATTTGCAGAGTATAATACAACGTCTCTATGAGAACAACGAGATGATTAAGACTAGGCCAATGCTTTTTTAATCTAGTGTTTTCAAAGGGTAATATCAACATTCGTAATTTTTTGATGCAGGATCTAAAAGAGGGTTTTTTTAATAACACACCATGACGAAATTTTCTACTTTTACATCCTCTACATATCAACGTAGTCGCTGCTGTCTCCAATTTACGTATTTAAACACATTGTTCTCATTTTCCAAATTGTCAAAACCGTCATTTTCTTGATTTATTTTTCAATACGTATTTTTAATAAGCCATTAATTATACTTGTTGCGAACGTGTGTCACATCAAGAATATATATTCCGCCAAGAATTGTCCACGTCCTGTTTATCTTCATTCATATTTGCTAATCCATTCTTCATTGTTTGTCCAACTTGGAGTTGGCATCAGCTGAAATTTTGGGTTTCTTCTGAGAGCTTGGAAATTTTTTCCATTTTAAAAATAATCTTGAGTGTTAAAACCTTTTTTTTCAATAATGATATCGATTAGAGTTGTTGTGAAAGGGATTAACAATGCAGAGTATCTTGAAAAAGGTACCATTCGAAATTCATGCGGTAAGTGGAAAGTTGGAGGAGGTCAAATTCTGTTTTGGACGAGTAGGTTTTGAAATATTTATGTATTAATGTGACCAACCAGAGTAGGTTTGTATTTTTAGATCCGCCCCTTTACTAAAATAGAATAAGTGAAAACAAAATAGTGCATGGACGGAAACAAATTTTTTAACGAAGCTAAGATCACAGCATTCATTTAGGACTGTATTTTAAAGAACTTTGAGTGGGATTTTCGAAAGTACTTTGAGCAAGGGTTGCTCAAAGCCTGTGAAGAGAACTCGCAGAAGATTCTTGAGGAACGACTTCCTGAAGAATTTTTAGGAGGACATTACGGAGGACTGCAAGGAGGACTTTCAGAAGGATATTGATAAGAACATCGAGGAGGACTTCCAGAAACGTATTTATAAGGACATTGAGGAGGACTACGAGAAAGATTGGCTAAAGAACTACGGGAAAGACTTTCAGAAGGACTTAAACGAGAATTTTAAAAGTCTTTTTGGTAGTCCTTCTCAATGTCCTAATCAATATCCTTCTGAAAGTCCTCGTTTTACTCCTCTAGCTAGTCCTGCTCAGTGTGCTCTTAAAAATCGCGCTGAAAAGTCCTCAAAAATACACTTCTGCGTGAATTCTGTGTTCTTAGCTTCGTTACAGAATTTAATTCGATCCGTGCACTTTTTTGTTCCTACTTATTCCATTTATGTAAAAATGAAAATTAACGCCGATTGGTCACATTTAAATTTGAATATCTCAAAATCTGCGGGTCCAAAAAAATTTTACCCTCCAACTTTTCACTCAAAATCGCATTTTGCATAGGACTATTGATTCCGAATGCGTCTTTTTCGAGACACTCTCCTATATGATGATGATGATGAAACACAACTTTTTTTGTGGAATCCATTTTCTTGCACATTGGTTTTCAATTTTAAAATTTCATGTCAGCTGATTATTATTTTAGTTTCTCCGATAAAAGGTTATTTATTTCCAATTAAATTTTTAGGTTGATTATTTATTAACTACGGATTTTTTACTCGTTACTGAGTCGGACGACGGTGTTTGATATTATTAATTTTATTTTCACCGATTTCTGCTGATTTCATTCTCACAATTTCCACTTTTATTCACACCACACTCACACCACTATATGTCACCATCATTGTCATCATTATCATCATCGCGGAAGAACTACTGCCGAAAGTATATAGTGCATATACGAAAGGGGAGGGGTCTTAATATTTTTTAACGTATCTCTTCGTTTTTTTTCTCTCTTTTTCTAACTTTATTTAACTGGCCTATAAATTTTGTCTTTTTTCTTAAACCCGTGTCTCTCACTCTCTTCTCTTTTTGTCACAGATAATTATCTCCTAAAAATTTTTACAATATATTTGCGGACCTTCCGGTAGACAAGAAGGTCGGCTTCTCTGTATAATTTTTTTCTCATTTGTTTTTTTATCGTAAAATTTTTAACACACTCGTACATACACAACTCGCTCATCACTTCGTAGACATTTTTTATTTTCTATTTCTCTTTCATCTCTCCGTCTAGGATCGGTTTGCGCCGAACGTCTCTCGCTCCGAACTCAGTTCGAAATCGTAGTTGATCATTTTTATTTGTCGATCGTATACCCATATGTATAGACGCACGCACCGGTCTTATATTTACAGATTAGGTAAGATCGCGAGATTTTTGGCTTCAACGACGGCCGCATCAAGGACACTTGGCTCCCTACGTATTCCGCACCATTCTTAGCAGCTTATCGAAAAAAAAAAAACAAATCGCACCCCGAACTTCCTAAAGTCGCGGAGGACGTCGCGCACAGCGAGAAAAATCACCTGCTATAGGGCAACTGTTAAAAATAAATACGGGTCAGCGACTTGTTTGATATTTTAAGACTGAATTTTCCCAATTTCCACGCTCATTCTCTGGGCAGACAGATTATTAATTAATCAAACACGACTGGTACCGTTGAGAACTGGAGTATCGACAGTTTCTCAGACCAATGCAAACTTTAACTAAATCATTGGCTGTTTTTAAGATAGAAAAATATCCCATTTTAATATTTTATGTCATCAGAGCAGGAGTATCGACTGCTCTGTTTTCTGTAAATTAATTAAATTATATCGTGGAAATTGGAAAATTTATGTGTTTTAAAAGCCGGAGTAGTCGACGGCTTTTTACGATAAAATTCAGTAAATTTACGTGTGTTAAAAAAATGGATAACAAAAATTTTTGAGAACATTTTCTCGTCAAACGCGAGGTCCTCATCGCTTCTATAGTATTCCAACCTGAATCCTTACACGATTATTTAGGCTCGTTACATTAGACACTAATATGCGTATCAAGATATCACACGGAGCATATGCTTAAAAATTTTCTTGTTCCATATTTTATACGCATTTTTTTTTTTAATTAACAATCGTCTGTCGGCATACAATTAATTTTTTACGCGATCGCAAATTTAAAATTTTTATTTATTAATTTATTTTAATTTTTTTTTGTTTTATTAATTTATTTATTCACAGTCATGCATATTTTATCCATTTGCAGCATTCACTCTCGCTTTTTCTCTCTCCCGGTCGCGCACACGTCAAGTCGGCAAATCGCGCGTTCCCCTAAGGACTAAAAAAATTTTAAATCAGGATAAAAATCGATTGATGACATAAATTAATAGTTTTTACCTCAACAGTTATTATATTGGTAGACTGAGAAATAACGCATATTTGAATAATGGCGTAAAAAAACCAGTAATAATTACTAACGATAATAATCCCCATAATAAGTGTTTATTACCTAATAAATTGCAAATGTTTTCCCCCTCTTCATTCCTTCCCCAAACGCTTTCTCTCATTTATATCATTAATTAATTCGTAATATAATAATTAATAGTATGCAAATTTTAACATTAGATACTATTACTTAATTCTGTTTACGTGTAGTTTTTTTTTTCTTTATTTACGCGCTTAGGTATGTACGTATGTTTATTAAACTTTTAGCTTTTTTTTTTCTCATCGTTCCGCCATCCTCATCTTCCGCAATCGCCTTCTCATTGGTGAGCTTTAGCCTTTTTTTTTTGTAATCCGGGCAATTTTTTTCTTTTTTGAGTCTAAGATTTATTTTATTTTGTGTTTGGTTTTTTTTTTTTTGTTGAAATAGATATGCGCGGGAACCGTTTTATTCTTTTTTTTTTTTTTTCAAACTCTGTTTCAAGTTCAAGATTTTTTTTCGAGGGGGTTTTTTTGGTTTTCATTATTAAGGATATTTGTTTTTTATCGACAGTGCTCTTTTTTTTTCGTACCTCCCTTTTCATATCTATTCTTTTACATATTTATATAATAATAATAATTGTTATTATATCGTTATAACGCGCAATTTCTCTGGTAATATCAACGGTGAACTCTCGCGCCGTGTTTGCGTGAATTGTTTCTGTTCCAAAGTCAAGTATTAGAGTAATGTTTAGCGTGTTCATCGGGCAATTAATATTTCTATATAGATAATTTTTGTTTTTTTTTTAAATAATTTTATTCATCTACTCTCGTCGTCACGTTTTTCATCACCTTTTCTATTATACCTAATAGTCTTGTGACTTTAGAGTAGAGAATAATTATTTATTTTGAAATTATCACGCACGAAAAAAAAAAAAGATATTTATTCGCCCGTGATATTCCGCTGACGCTGTATCGATATTTCAATATATCGACGACGGAATTTTTTCGTTGATTGTTCCCGGCCATCTTCAGCTCGCACACCAGTTTTTTTTTTTTTCAACTGCTGCAAGGCCGGAGCATCAGTGCAATGTGTGACGAGAACGCGTGTGTTATTGTCAATCGCCAGAAGAATTGCATGAGAGTAGTTGTGAATTTTTTGCAAATGCAAAAGAAAATCACGAAGAAATTTTATTCTGCTCTTCAAGGCGTCGCTGCGTGTTCGACTTGATAATCGCGATCACACAAGTGACATTTTACGTGTATAAATCGACATTCGAATCGTTCATCGCAGTGAGTATATGCATGATAGACTAAATCTTAGTTTCAATCCATCGCGGTATTTATTTTCTTCTATATTAGAAAACAAAATTTTTTGTTCGACAACCAACGCACAATAAAACCCAAGAATTAAATTCCACATAATTTATATAAACTTTAAAAATTACCATCAACAATTTTAAATTACTTTTTATTTGTGCGAATTTTTTATTGTCAACGTGGAGTGTTGCAAAAGTGTGAAATTATCTCAAATTAATGAAAGAAGGGTTTGATTGACCTTTTTTTTTTTAGAATTTCTTTTTTTCTATATATAATACAAATTTTGTATATGAATTTTTTTTTTAAGGCCAATCTACATGGACAAAAACTTCACTAGGCCAAAATCGTTGAAATTTACACATCACTTTTTGACACAAAAATAATTTTTTTATTTTTTCTTTGATATGTCACTAGACGAAAATACATCTTACACAACTTAATTTATCCTACTTTAAACCTTTCTCTCATATTCGATGAATTTTCACACTAATAAACTACTCTCGTGCACAATGAAAAAATTTACACCATAGGCCAAAATAATATTTTCGAAATTCTACACCATCCTAAATTTTTTTTTTTTTTCATTCGCATAGGTATAATATATATAGCGCGGGAAATATTGGACGTGAGGAATGGCAATGATTGGCAAAAGGAAAAAAACAAAAAAATTAATGAAATTTTCACGGTCTTCTCATTTATTTTTTTTTTTTTTTCGAGAATAATAAATAAAATAATAATTAATAAATCGATTGTAAATCATCAATTAAAGATAGTGACTCGTGACTAGGTTAAAACTCACCGTTGGTAAAATAAAAGTGGGTGTACGTGTGAATGTGTGTGTGTGTATACGCATGCAAACACATATATACACAATATTTAAGCATATTAATAATACATAATAATAATAATAATTATAATTATAATAATACAATTTAAGAATATAACGTTAATTACAAAATATTCAGAAGCTCTCTAAAGGTGGATAATTCAAGGGTATGCTAAGAAAAAAATTTTTTTTTTGGTTTAATGAGAGGGCGTGCAGGACTTTGGATATTTGTGATGTAAAAGGAACGTTTGTGTGTGTGACAATTGCGTGATATTACATTAAAAATTTCACTAAATAAATCAAAAATTGACAAAAAAAATTAATAATTACACTTAATCATAATAATTAAAAATTATAATCAATAATAATTATACCGTGGGATATTTAACACTATAATATAATAATAAACTAGAGAAAATAAGTGTTAATACAGAAGAATATGTGTTTTTTTTTTGTTTATAAGCGATAATGTATTAAAATAAAGAATTTAATCAATTACTCTGATAAGTTTGTTAAATAATACAAACATAATCTTAAATTATAGTCAATCTAAAATAATTTAAAATAATTTATAAACATTTTTTTTGTGTGTTGTGTATAATTTTTGATCGTAAAAACAAAAATGAATTGTTAAAATATTAATAATTTTGCCATTACTCTTCGTAGTTACTTAAAAATGATTTTATCGTTGCCTAAATATTCAAATATATATATATTTTCTTTAAATCTATTAATATTTAAGTCATATATATATATATTTAAATTTTTTTCTTTTATATACTCTAATTAATATGTACCCGCGCCTATATTTACCGTCTGCTTTTATAGTTTATTAATTTTTTTCTTCCACTAAATTTTAATGTATAAATTATTATTTGGAACGCCACATAGTATCTGGTATCGCGCAATCAGTTGTCCTTAATTTTTCAAGCTTAAAACAATTCTAAATAAATTCCTGACGCACCCTTGCCTCATTGCGACTAGCCTATATCCACCTAATTACTTGACTCTACGCAATTATGCGTATTTTAAATTATAATTTGCGTGCAATAAGATATGTTGATTATTTTTCTTCAAAATTCTTGCCATGAATTTCAACATACCCCCCTCAATTTTGTCGATTTTTTTATTTTTCTTCTTAATAAATATCATCTTTCGTTGCTTTCGAATTTTCGCAATTTTTTTTTTATTTTTTTCCCTTCACAATATTTTTATAAGCGAAAAAGAAAAAAAAAATTAAATAAAAACTCGTACGATTACGAAAAATAAAAATATCCAAGTAAAAAGTCTATATATACAATTTAAATTAAAAATATCTAGAGTCCGAGCGAATATATTTAGCATAATCTTCGATCAGCTAGATTTGCCAGTCTCAGATTCGCACAGCCAGTTAATCAGGATTAATTGGTAAAATCCTCTAAAACTCGTATCTGTCAACATTTTAGAAAAAAAAAAAAACGTTTTTTTTTTTTCTTTTCTAAAAAGTTTTTATTTTCAAGATGCAGGCGTATTTTTTTGTGGCCTAACAACACACTTGCCTTCTTGAGTCGACGAAACGGCACTCTTTGCCCGGACTCTAAATCTCTTTGGACCAAATCTGACTCTGGTGTGTAGACTAAATCTAGCAGTAAACGCATAGATAGTAGAATAAAATTAAATCAAATTACCAAACATCATCGTAGATCGAGTTAAAAGTAAATCTGTAATTTTTCTCGGTTAGATTAACGTTTTTTTCTTGCGAATTGATCGATTAAGTCAATGGAAATCGCGAGTTTTCAGCCTAAGAATCGAGCTATCGTTTATACGCTCACTATAGACTATGTCGATGATCCTCTTCATCTCCACGACGATGCAAATTGCGTGATGATTAGTGCAGCAGGTTTGCCAGTAGATTGAATAGTCTCGTTGCCGATTAACGTCAGCTCACCTGATGATGCGCCGTTTCTCGTCGTTGGATCAGTTGAGTTATAGATCTAATTGGCCACGCGTTTCTCAACGCGTCACCGCGCCTAATAGTGTTTTTGCTCACGATATGTTACTAAGGGTATACCTGATGCGTCCTCGGCGAACGGGCTGTTTTTTTTGTCTCGTGGCAAACCTTGCCTTTGGTTGTGTACTCGCCGTTCACACGGAAAGGTATGAGGGTCGTTTCTGTTTGTCACCGGGCTACCAAGAGGAGCATCGCAGCGCAGGCCTACTTCACTCGAGCTGCTCCAAGAAATTTGGACTCTTGAAGTACTCGGGAACTGGATCGTCGAGCCTTGAGATCACTTTGTAAATTGCCTTTTTCCACGACTGCTCAGTGTCCTTACCGCCTTGAATTGCTTTGAAGAATTCTTTCAACGTTTGCTCCACCACGTACCTGAAGTTTCCAGGCACCTGAAAATTTAGTTGCAGTATTTATTAGTATGACGTCAAACTTTTAGATATCTTATTTCTCGTACGAAAAAAATTTTTATTCATGAATTTGAATTTAACTTGAAATTCATATTTTGACATAAATATGAATCGATGTAAAATTTTTTTTTGGACCAGTAGATTTTGAGATATTCAAATTTAAATGTGACCAATCGGCGTTAATTTTCATTTTTACATAAATGGAATAAGTAGGAACAAAAAAGTGCACGGATCGAATTAAATTCTGTAACGAAGCTAAGAACACAGAATTCACGCAGAAGTGTATTTTTGAGGACTTTTCAGCGCGATTTTTAAGAGCACACTGAGCAGGACTAGCTAGAGGAGTAAAACGAGGACTTTCAGAAGGATATTGATTAGGACATTGAGAAGGACTACCAAAAAGACTTTTAAAATTCTCGTTTAAGTCCTTCTGAAAGTCTTTCCCGTAGTTCTTTAGCCAATCTTTCTCGTAGTCCTCCTCAATGTCCTTATAAATACGTTTCTGGAAGTCCTCCTCGATGTTCTTATCAATATCCTTCTGAAAGTCCTCCTTGCAGTCCTCCGTAATGTCCTCCTAAAAATTCTTCAGGAAGTCGGTCCTCAAGAATCTTCTGAGAGTTCTCTTCATAGGCTTTGAGCAACCCTTGCTCAAAGTACTTTCGAAAATCCCACCCAAAGTTCTTTAAAATACAGTCCTAAATGAATGCTGTGATCTTAGCTTCGTTAAAAAATTTGTTTCCGTCCATGCACTATTTTGTTTTCACTTGTTCTATTTTAGTAAAGGGGCGGATCTAAAAATAATCTACGCTGATTGGTCACATTAATACCTTAATATTTCAAAACCTCGATAGTCCTCGTTCCTATGAGCTATTCTCCAGTTTGGATTATATTTGGAAGTTATTTATACTCAAATATGGATTTCGAATGAAATTCAGATTCAAATTTATAATGAATGAATTTTTTCGTACGGGTTATAACAGTAGCCAGCGTGATAAGCTTGAATTGAAAAACAAAAAACATGCTTCTACCCAAGTAGCAAAAAATTAAATCATGAAACAAACATGATTAATTTATGACAAATTTATTGAAAATTAATAAAATGATCAATTTTTCGGCTCAATTATGTATTTTCATGATAAATTACTTTATCATTGAGCAATGATCAATTTACAAATTATTTTTTTTACTTGGTGATATTGAAATTTTAGTTTTTTACATGCAAAATTTAAAATTAATTTGTTTTGAATTTATTTTTCAATAAATGAAATAAATAATATTTTTAGCGTGTGCGTGTTTTTGATATTTGCGCACCTGAGGACCCCATACCTCAATGTGGTTGTTGCGGTTGTAATGGAGGTTTAGGACCCGATAAATTTCTGAATCTCCACCAACCCTCAGATCTTCCACATTTTTAACTCCTTCTGACACTGCTTGTCTTGCGTATTTCTCCATTTGAATGTAATAGAATTCCCTGTAACAATAAAAATTAAGATTTTTAATTACATTCATTTTTCAACTTAAACATTTTATTTAATTTTTCTGCTATTTTTTACAGTATAACTGTATGTATTTATTTTTAGAAAAAAATCTCATTATTCATTGTTTAATTTTTCTTTTTTTTTTCATGCATTAACACAACGAATTATAGAATGTTTGTGGTCTTAATTAGTGTTTACTATTTCATAACCGTTTATTTTACCAAGAACCACGTAACAATGTCTTAAAAGCGAGAATTCATTAAATTCACAAAAAAAAAAAAAATATTTTACCACAAAAATGAACTTATTTTCAAGCTTACGACAGAAAAAAAAATTTTTTTTTTTCGATAATAACTCGGTAACTACGTGAGACAGTGTAAAATTTTATAGGACTTTAATTATTGAAGATTAAATTTTCTACAAAAAATATAAAATACATTTTTTTATATCTCCTTGACTTTTCAAGATATTGTTGATCTTTCAAAATTTTGATTTTTCTCAATATCTCGAAAAAGAAGTTAAATAATGAAAAATTCTATTCAACATTTTTTATTAGAAATTAGATAGCCAATCTTTTTATTTATATAAAATTTTCCATTATCTCGTTCGGTTCGCGAGTTATCGTCGAAAAACCAAAAATCACTCTAATTCCCAAAGCATAAAAAATTCCATTGCTGATAAAATTTCATTTCGAATCTCTCAGACTCTTAAAATCCAACATTGCCAATAACTCTGGTATTTTCACGTGTGGAAATAAAGTGGTACATTGCCTTACAACTAGCGTGCAACCCAATTAAGATCGCTCGTTCTTTTATTATGCCCTGAACTCGTTATATCGAGTGGTGAGGAAAATCGCGTGGTCGCGGGAAAAGGCGGAAATCTCGGCAGGCAAAAACCGTCGAGATTGAATCATTGTGCACACACATACATCGCGAAAGAGAGAGCACATGGTCTCCTTCAGCCAACGAAGCGCGAGGAGCCCTCGAGGGCGCATATCACCTGCTCTCTATAATCCTTATTCAACCACCCATCAACGGCATTGAAGCCTGTCGAATTGCCGAGAGTATAGCCGAAGAGAATGTGTATCCGCAAAGTGCCTAATTAAAAACAGACACCCAGAGACAGAAACGGGCCGTCGCCTTCGTCGACGACGACGTGCAAGCCTCTGCGAGGGTTGGAGCCGCAGGCGAATACCACCCACCCCCTGATGTCATCATAATAGGCTGCTAAGAGTGCAAGGGAGATACAGCGAGTTCTGTGAATGACGAAAAAAGTGCCGAGTGCGAGAATTGCCACTCTTCGGTGGCAAAGTGCGAGGAGTGCATTCGCGAGAGGCTACACTGAGCAGTGCGCACTGCGATGAAAGACCGACAGTCAACCAGGAAGAGAAAATAAAAGAGCGAGAATGCATCAAGAGCGCGTCCGGATGCAGGCAAAAGCCTATAGGGAGGCATGTGTGCAGCGATGATGGTTGGAAAACGCAGGAAAAAACTTGGCAGAAGGGTTGATACAAGTCATTCATTGTGGCATTGTGTAATTAGGATAATAATAACGTAATTCAATGCTCTCTACATATCACTCAACCTGAGGGTGCTCATTATTAGTCACTAATTAAAATAAATCCAGAAAATTCAAAATCATCATCCTCAGTATTTTACTTTCAATATTTATCAAATTTTTTGTATTATTTCAAACGAAAAAATCTATAATCCATAGAAAAATTCATTTAATAAACTGGATTGAATATGAAAATATTTTTTTTCGTCAATTCCTTGAATTATTTCATTTTTAATTGATCTGAATAATTTTTTTTTAGTCAATAAATTGTTTGATGTATTTATTTATTTTGTATTAAAAGGGTGTAAATGTCGTTTGGAGTTGAGAAAATAAGAAAAAGCCAAACAAAAACAAGCGCCTGAGGTAGGATGTACAGTATAAAAGGGAAGAAGTAGTTCTTTTTGCCGCCCTATACCGCAAGACACACCTTTATTTTTCGTTTTTGCCAGATCGAGTATATATAGACTATTCAAAAGCGTGCTTAGCTCGCCAGGCGTGTTTCTTACAAGAGTCACAGAGAGAGGAAAGTTCCCTTTAGCCGTTATATTCCGAGTCAACCGACCTCCGACAATAATACCCCCGATTCTTTCCCCTTCATCTACTGCATTCACGAGGGATGCCAGTGTATATATAAGTTCTCATCGCCTGAGACACTCGCGGCTGCCTTGACCCTGAAATCTCAACCCCTGCCGTGGCGTGCCTTTTTCTATATCCCCGCACAACTTATATACACAACTTCTTGTCAGAAACTTTTTCCCACAGTGCCTGAGAATAAGGGTGAGAATATGTATGTATATTCGCGCTTAGAAAGTATAACAGAAGACGTTATAGACCTTTGTACATTAATGCATGGTTGTAGAAATCGACAAGTCGTAAAGTCTACGAAACTACCCCTTTCTTAAACGACTCAATTACAGTCCCATGCATTATTCATCGAGGGGACAAACCAGCCCAAGTTAACTCGTTTTTTCTATCATCATAACATTGATTAATAATTTTTCATGATTTTAATCCAGGAAATGTCGGTTTTTTTTTCATATTTAAACTCTGATCTAACAAAATTATATATAAAAAAAAAAAAAATTATTTTTAATGGAAAATGAAACGAGTGCATAATTTAATAATAAAATTAAAAAAATCTTTGGATAATAATAAAACTTTGTCTAGAAAATAAAAAAAAATTGTTTTCGTATTTTTAATTAAACTTTAAGAATTAAAATATTTAATTGTTAATATTTTTAACATGTTAAAAGAAGAATACTTTCAGTAAAACGATTGTTTTGCCGATTTCTAGGGAAAATTTTTTATAGCAGGAGAAAAAAAAAATATATGTACTTATAAGAAATAATTTTATATTTTGTTTTTTTTGTAAGATCAAGGGTTGTTGGATTTTATTATATTATCGACATCAAACGACGATGCATTAGCCACGTCAGTAGAGACTTTGACTATATAGAAAAGATCGCGGTATTTTAAATCCTTTGCGTTGGGCGAGAATGCAAGGCATGAAAAAGTATGTGCACGCGAGGGAGTGCGAAGATGTGAACTTTAACGAGAATACGAACGGTTGGCTCTTAGGTTGCGTTATATTGCATGTTTGCCCGCCAACCCGTAAGCGTATCCATTCACAAGGCGCGTTGGTTATATAGAAAAAAAAAAAGGCGCGACTGGGACAAATAAAAAAAGGTGTCGTTCGCGTCTTCCAGCGCTTGGGGATGAGAGCGAGTGAAAACAGTAGAAAAATTTGCGCATGCTCGCTATACAAGCACTCGTCGTTGAAAGTTTGTGTAGCCTTTTCACCCTTCTTAATTAGTATTTTACACTTTAACGCCATCCTTGAGTCACTGGAATGTAAAAATGTGTGTGCGTTGATAAACTGTGCTTTCAACGTGTATGTGTGCTATATGTGGCTTGAGTTGAAACTAATTAAATTGTGACTTTGAATAGAAAATAAAGTCATTCAATTACACCATGTTTAATTTCTTAATTAGTTTCAAATGTCAGAAAAAATTATTATTTTGAAATCCTGATTTTTTTTTCGTATTTTGAAAAAACTACAATAATTAAAATTTTTTTATCCTCGATTTTATCATTTTTATGATAAATACTTTGCACACCCCCTTATGCGAAGCAATATAGGGTGCTTTACAATTGCCTAGTCGATTTCTAGTTAAAATGGCATTCTACTCGATGAATTTTGAATCAATTACGGCAAAATCTTTTTTTTTTCGTATTAACGACACTTAAATCTTCATTTTAAAAAAATTTTATATGTCCTACTTTTTTTATTTAGGTATAATCAATGATTTATATTCATTTTTTACGACCGTAACAATAACAATAACCAAAAGAAGTGTGAAAGAAACATGTTGAAGAAGAAAAAACAGAAAAAAATTTAATCTTTTTTTTGAATAACTTAATGTTTTTTTCCGTAGAGATTTTTTTGGACCGAGTGATTATTATACGAAAGTACCATAACTGTGGGTGCATGATAAAAAAGAATTAAATTTTTTATATTCACCCCCAAGCGAATCAAAGAACAGATAAACTGTATAAAATCAGCCGGGCCTTGATTACATCGAAAAACCTTGGGGAGGCATGAATCCCTTTCTCTGTGTCTGGTGCTTCGATATACAGCGCGCGAGGCTTTAATCCTTGGACAATGTCGTCGACGATCGGCAGATGTGCCAGCGACAATGAAAGCCATCGTCGTCGCCGTCGTCGTCGTCGTGATGATGGTACGTCGGCGTCGTCGCCCCCTCTCAGAGAAACAGGGGGTCGCAATGGGGTTTGCGACTGAGAAGGAAAAAGACAAAAACACAACAAC
This sequence comes from Macrocentrus cingulum, assembly GCA_002156465.1. Lineage (NCBI taxonomy): Eukaryota > Metazoa > Arthropoda > Insecta > Hymenoptera > Braconidae > Macrocentrus > Macrocentrus cingulum. The sequence continues at coordinate 76,139 of MVJL01008758.1, read as the reverse complement.
TGCGCGAGAGCGAGGCCGAAATTACCTAAGGGGAGGGGGAAGATGCGAGAGTCCGCGTGCCGCACGCGCCGATCTTACAATGAACACTTGGCAAGTCCCGCGTATACGTCTCGTTCCCCCACATGTACACATTATACGCTTGCATCTGGTTGCCTCGGAGCTTCTCTATACTGCTACACAGCCATCACCCTCCCCTCGAACAGTGCCAAGAACAAGGGGCCAGAAATCGGGGGGTCGAGAATTTCGTCGTGTGCCCCTTTGTGCATCTGGCTCGATGCTTCTTTCCATCCAGAAAAAAATTGCAAATATTTCATTACTATATTTATTTTTCCTATTTAAAAAAAATAACACACTATAAGACATCTATAATAAAAAGTCATTATAAAATCATTTAAATTGAAATCCCTTGAATTAAACAAGAAGACATGCAAAACTGATTTATATAACTCTCAAAATCTCTGATTTTCACAATTATTTTACTACTAATTACCGAACTTGATCATTAATACAGTGATTTCGCATAATGTTGTAAAGGCGCACGAACTTGCCGCTTATTTTTTTACAGTCAAACTGAATTTTGAAGGAATTTAACATATTTTTGTTAAAATAAACAGAAAAAAATCTAGAACCTTTAGATAGATTCACTGCAAAAGCCATAAAAAACAATCTAGACCTCCTCCTCGGCGCAGCCATCAATTTATTACTTTCCCTAGAGTCCATAACACAACCTAATTCCGTTTAGAACTCGACACAACTCAAAATTTTAGTCCGAAATACACAAAATAGCATGCAGTACATATACAAGTACTGAAATTCATGTATTTTTTTCATCAACCAATCACAACGCGGGAGTAAATGTCTAAATTTTCTGCAGCAGTTTTTCTGCAATCAACCAATCACAGCACGAGAAAATTTCTAACAACCAATCAGTAAAATGTCACATTTTGCCTATAGGGATAAAAATCTGATTTCTACCTAAAATCGGGGATACATTCGTTGCTAAGGATTTATTTTCCTTACTGCTGCACCGAATTTAAAAATTCTGAGCTCAATAGAAAAAGTGTCATCGACTTTACAGATGTATTCATTCATTCATTTTCTCATTTAAATTATCATTAAAATTTCTTTTTTTCAATAAGTAAGGAGCATTCAGTTATTAGAGGTCGTTGGAATTTTTTCCATGTGTCTATACAGAGATTCGTGTCCTCGGTCAAGCATGATTTTCACACTCGATCGATAGTGTCTCGCTTCAAACTGCACGAGATGGCCGTTACATGGCATCGCCGCTGTACGAGAGCAAAGGCTATGCGACTGACATTGTCCGAAGATGCTTCCCTCGTCTCTCTGTGTCACTCGCCGACTACTATACAGAGGCATCACATGTGGTCTAATGTATGCGCCGACGAACACGGAAGTACATGAACACGAGCTCGAATGCGCTGCACTGAGAAAATTTCCCTCTGGCTTCATTCTCTACTTGCGCCGCTTTATCAACGAGAAATAAGACCTTTCACATGCGATCCAGAGAGCGATAGGAATTTTCCTCAATCAATTCCACTGCACATAACATACGAAAACAAAACTCCAAACGAAGAAAAAATTTCACTAGAGCTTATCCCTTGATTGCAAAAATTTTTTCATCACTTGACGAGTGTAAATTTCAGTTTTGAACATGTGCCCAGCCCACTGGGATGGGAAATGGACCTATAAGAATAGCCTGCAAGGCGGTGGGACAGTGTATGTACACACACGCGGTGCTGCCGCGTGGGAGCTTTGCAAAGCTCGTGGGGAAGAAAACCCGAGGACACTGCATGCGCGAAAGTACATGTGTGCAGAGCACATGAACGCACGCTGTGCGTCGCGGAGACGAGAAGGGTTACCTAGGTTAGGGACTCGGAAAACATCCTTTGTCGAATGTACCCTTCTGTACACCAGGGGCCGCTCAACCGCCCGGCAAGCAACTCGTTCAACCCGCTGAGAACCAAATCAATAATTCTTTGTTGTCAAGTTTACCTCCTGTCATGCCACGCTACACCACATTATTCGCAATATGCTTCATCGCCTGGTCCGAGAGAATTCAGAATGATGTGTAAGACACACGCGTTCACTGCGGTGTAAATATTAGTCCAAACCCACTCACCCGCACACCCTTAATAAATTTTCACCAATGAAAAAAAAGTAAAATTAATTTTTCCATCATTCCCCGGAACATTTGAAGCATTTCAAGGACATTCAACTAATCATTAATCCACTATGATTAATAAAAAATGTTAAATTATGCAAATAAAATTCGAAATGATGAATTTTAATGATTATTTTACAAATAAATTTTATTATAATTGTAGTTTTTAGATGAAAAAAGTTTCATTAGTTGGATATAAAAAGCACATTTTCAATATTCTGATCCATTGAGTGGTGTCTGAGTCATCCCTGGAAACTCTTGCACCCTTATATATACAGCAGGGATAAAAAAGGGGCTTGTGTATATATATACGATGGCGAAAAAAAATGTATCGTGAGATCATCTCGCGTGCTGGATTCGATCCATCGAGAGAATGAGAGCTCATTGATGTGTTGTTGAGAGCGTCAGGGATGAAAGAAGTTTCCGGGTGTTTTTTTTTGCGATTGACTGAGGGGGTGAAAGTCGTGATAGCAGTGGGGCAGTAGGTTATAACCAGTGATCAACCTTGAAATTCACTGTTTTCTTTCTTTGCTACACATCAAAAGCATTTTTTTTTTCCTTTTTGAAGTGAAATATTTATGTCGAAGTGAATGAACAGTTTTCTTGATCGTCTAAGAATTATAATTGCGCTTTGAAACAGGACAATTTTGACGGCCTACTTGTCGCCCGTATTGTGCGTAAGATAAGTCGCAGCCCGCATCAAGTTCTCGAGCTCACTCTTCCCAATAAACTTGCAAGGTATAAGGCTGGCATATGGGCAATTTACATATGACACTATAACGGTATACTTGAACGAGAGTGGCTCTCTTCTGCGCCGTTGTCATCGTCGTCGACGACGACGCTGTTAGCCACGGCTATTGATGCACATATTGGTCATCGCAGAGGGACACATTGTGTACGAAAACGATCGATATGTGCTTGGAGAAACAGCTACTCAAGTAGAATACAATTAATTGGACTGCTTTACACTCGAGAGACTATTTTCAACTCGAGGTATTTGTGAAACTTGGCTGAAGATTTTTTTTTTTTAGTTCAGCAATCTGGGAAAGAGGCTATAGTATCTTTTGGAGATTCGCCAAATTATTCTCGTTCAAATATTCTCAGGTGACTCAAAAAAAATTTTTATCATAAAATTATTCATGAATTTAACAAGAAAAAAAAAAAAAAATAAATTACAAATTTTTAAAAATCATGTAAAAAAATTTTTTTTAAGTAAATTTTGATAAAATTTATTTTAAACGATAAAAATATTGATGTTTATTTAAATAATTAAGAAAAAACTTGAGAAATTGAATTTTCAGTTCTTTAAAAAAAAAACATATGATGAATTTTTTATGGGGAAAAAAATGATAAAAGATTATTTTATAGATATAAAAAATTGGGGAAAAAGTATGATAGGAGAATATAAACTTTAATTATATTCTGACTACTCTGTGTCTGACTGGGGCATATGTGTTCTCCTGTGTTTGCATGCAGCAAATACTCGATGTAATCTGTGTAAAGGACAGGTGCAATTTCCTCGATATCGTTTTCTCTGACAAAAATATCGACTGACGCGCCGAACCAGCGACATCCACGACTAGATATTACCTACGTCCGGCGCTTGTCGCGGTTCTTTGTCCTATGTATATATAACCATCGAATAATATTCGTGATCTCAATAGACAAAATATTACATGTCTCGATTACATGAAACTCCAATGTATAGTGTCGTAAAAAGTCTCGCGCGTCCAGTTGATTTATTACTGTGTATGAAATTCGACGGTGGAAAAATTTGACAGCGAAAAATACATAAAAAATTTAATTGAAAAATTAAACGACACAAAATATCGATTTTATTTTTTTATTTATACTTAACTAGAAAAATTAACTAAAAACTATTGAAAAACTAAAAATCTCAATTATTATATCCAACTTTTAACCAAAAATAAAAAACTCATTTTTTTTATCAAAATTTTTCTATTAATTCATAGAAATTTTGATGAATAATTATTTTTACTATTCAAAAACATTTCAAAGTACGAAAAAATTCCTATTTTTCATAAAAAATCACAATTTTCGATTTTTTTTTAAGAATAAAAAAATTTCAAAGAACGAAAATGAGGATTAGTAGCAAAAAATAAAAAGAAAAAACAATTAAAATAAATTGTGTGTGATGTAATAATAATCGCGATACACTGACCACAGATTTTACAGTGGCTGTATATATATACCAAAGTGCAGCGAATGAAATTCAAAGAGGAGCAAATACTGCAGACGAGGCAGAGAAAAACGCGCGGTTGGGTGGAGCAAAAGAAATAGGAAGTGAGCACTGGAGAGATAGAGAGATCCGCGAAATAAAACGCGCAAAAGGGGAGGAATAGAGGAGGTGAGAGAGTGAGGACACGGGGAGCAATTCAGCGACGAAGCGCGGGAGGAACACAGAGGCCATCAGTCCGAGTGTGAGAAAGAGGGCGGAATTTCAAACGAAATCAATTTAGAGTTGCTGTCCAGTCCAACGTTATTCCGTGCTCGCCCGGGTAAATGTTGGCCCGTAATTTCGTGCCGGCCAATTTGAAACCGGTGCGTATATAACAGTTGGAATACCGAGACTACGTGATTAATAATTTAAAAACGTCTGATTTTATGTCAATTTTATATTTGAAGCAATTGTCTAAAATATTCTTCATTTAGTCCTGCGGCAAATGCAACAAAAAAAAAATATCTACTCATTACTGTGCGTGTCTTTGGAGTTTTTTTTTTTAATTCTCCGCCGGAATATTCAGTCAATTTCATTGCGGCTGCAGCGCGCAGCTACTGGAAGTTCCCTCGTCTGCATGCTAACTTTTTTGATAAACTGTTTTTCGCGTTTTTCGCCGGTTGAATGCAAATTAAATCCTCTTGGCAGTATATAGAGAAGGCGACTGATGGCAGTCGAAGCGTGTAGTCTGCCTCTCCACCTATTCTCCCTACATGGCTTGTCCCTCTGACGTGCCAGTTCACTGAGGGGAGCGAGGGGAACCCGGTGCGCGTCAGATACAAAGCCGATTAGACTGGCTGCAACATTATCATTCCATTTTTCGTGCAGAGCATCGAGAAAAACTGTGTGCGTACGCATATATGTTCGGATCGTTTATAGTTTTAAATACGTGCATTTTAGTGTGAGTGGTCTCTATCCAATATAAATTTTTTCCTGATATTTGTTAATTCGTTCTAATTGTGTATGAGAGGTGAAAGAACTTTTTCAAATGTTCGACAGAGAGCGAGAATTATTAGAAATAAATTCTTTTAAATAATTCGTTTTATATTATGGAAAGAAGATTTTTTTGTAAAAGGTTTTTTTAAGGTTGTACTGATGTTTGAGTTTTTTTTTTTTTTTTGTGGTGTAACACGCTATCTATCGCAACCTTAAAATATTCAATAGAAAAATTGGATAAATCTGAGTTTTTGATCAAAATCGATTTTTATAAAATTTTTGAATTGGTAAATTTCCCGAGTAAAAAAATATAAATACATGATTGAAAAAGTCATATAATACATGATAAATTTATACCTATTAGTGAATAAAAATAAACACTTTATGAACTTTTGAAGTATTTTAACTGTTTTTTAAATTTTTGAACAGCAAAAATACATCAGAAGTTCAGCACTCAGAAAAAATTCATTTTTGATACACGCTAAACTTTAAAAGTTCATTAAATTTTCATTTTTGTTAACTATGACGAATTTCTGCTGTATGATTATGATTGATCAATCATAAATTGATTTTTTTTTATTCGGATATTTCAGTGAAATATATACATGAAACCAATATTTTTAGTTCAAAAACATTTTTTTTCGTCATTCAATAAAATCTATAATCCAATATTTAATTATAAAATATATTAAAAAATTAATTTAATCATAATTTTTATTAATTTTCAAGCTCTAAAAAATTAATAATATATATTTTGTACCTATAGAAAAAAAAAACCAATTCTTTAATGAGTAAAATAGAAAAGTTTCTGTGTATTGTTATAAGAATTCTCGCGACTGTCAATATATTGCGACTTTATAGAAATTATTTTTCATCCCGTGTCCTGGTTACATTCTGTATTTTTATATCCTCGAGTTTCTTTGAATGAGCACGAGGGGACCTCGCAGGCATTCTGTAAAATCAGCGGTGAGTAAACCGGAAATCTCGTAGCAACGAAACGAGAGAAAAAAAAAACGACGACGCAAAAAAAAAAAATAATAAAAAAAAAGAAATCCAAGGAAAGTGGTTGGATTAATCTTTTGCCGAGAGTGTACCGTATATACTCATGCTGCAAGTAGCGGCTCATAGCGCTGGATTAGCCTTGCAGTGGTGAGATGCTTACATCCCCTATAAAAGTCGCTCGGCAGCGCAGCTCGCGAACTATACTCCCTTCTCCTATATATCTGCATAACCTCTCTCTTCCTTTCTTTTTCTCTCGCTCCGCCAGAGTTTTCCACCCCCGCCCGCTGATAGCCCCGCGGCCGATGCATTGTCTGTGCGCTGCAGCCAATAGCCGCGTCGTGTTCCTCGTACTTGTGTTCATTATCAGGAAAACGAAGAAATGACGAACGAGGATGAATGACGCGGAGGAGAGCACAAGAACTCGGCCTCACACTGGCCGCATAGGCAATCTTTCCTGCAATCAAGTCGCTCTCTTCATCACTCGTGTTTTCAAACTCTTCGACAATGCGCTTCAAATAGACTCTTGTTTTTTTTTTAATACCTACAGACTGCTCATATGTGTTGCCACCTTTATAAAAAAAATTCAAATCACAATTTTAAATACTGTTCAGAATGCTGCAAGCTTCCGGTGACCCATGAAAACCCTTTTTTTTTTAGCAAAAAACACATTTTACATTCAATTTTTGCTCACTTAATGTGCTTTGTCTCATTAATTCTTCAAAATAACACCTCAAATTGATGAATTATGAGTTTCTTTTTTTTTTTTTAACAAATTGATTAACTTTGTTTATAAAATATTGAGACGGAATATAAAAACCTGCGAAAAATAATTTAGAGTTGGTCATTTTGAAATAAAATTTCTATTGCAATAATATGCAATAAATTAAATAAAAAATTCCTCAAGAAAATTACAAAAAAAATATTGTTAATGAGTTAAAAACTTGGTTTGAAATGTTTAAAATGTCGAGTTTGACTAAAAATCAAGAAAGAATAATAAAAAACTGAAAGACGCTTATTACTGTTACCTCGTCATGAGGGATGAGGAGTATATATACAAAATTTAAGGGTGCGAGAGTGAAACTATACATCAGAACTCGTATATACTGTAAGTGTTCGTCGTGGAGGCACCCTGCGAAAAGTATCTACTACTAATGAGTCCCTAGAACTTAATGATGTAATTTTTAATTAACTAATTGGCATTTATACACGTACACTTCGCGCAAAAGATCTGCAAGAGGCAATAATAACATGGCGGTGAATTGAAAAATAGCCATGTTGAAATGTATGCACAAAATAATTTTAACATAATAATTTAATTGTTTTATTCGTTTTTTCATTCAACATAACTTAACGTTAGTCCAATCGTAAAATTTTTTTTTTTTTTCCAACTGCTTATTTATTATTTTCTTATTTATATTTTAAATAATTTTCTAACTATAGTTGATAAATCAATTATCAAACTTTTTTTAACAAAATCCAAAAAAATTTGAATCTTTAATTTTAATTATTTTGTGCATTTTTAAATTTTACGATTAAATTTTACAAATTTGACGATTTTTTTACATCGGTGAAAAATTAAAAAAACATCTGCTTGCTTGATATCTTGATAAGGATGCGAGTTTGATAAATTTTATATAAGACCTTTTTTGTAGGTAATAAAATTTTCTACAAAAAAGGTTTCTTGAGAAAAATTTATATCTTTAATAGTTTTAAAGATATTTAACAATTTAAATGCAAATATTTTTTCATATCTGCACTGAAAAATTTTGTAAAAAAAAAAAAAAGTTGCATTATCACTATTATAACCCTTGCAATATTCAACGATATATGCAATAAGGGACCAGATTGGATATTGACAGATGCAAAATGCATAATAGAATAATTAGTCATTAATGAATTAACCATGAAGATAAAGGGAGTAATAGGCCTGTGTACACACTTATATCTTGCAAGTAAGAACACTCGAGAAGCGGGGAAGTATATGGTTCCCCTTAATTGACACGAGAAAAGGAAGCGTCACACGAATACATGACAGCGCTTGATGCAGAGGAAGTTAGCTTGGGGTAGGTCGGCATTGTTGATGTCTATATAGTTTGAAGTTCACGAGAAAGCCTTTCGTCAGCGTGTGTGTGCTGTGGTCCAAAGAGTTGCCACTCCATTGTGCGGTGTACTGCGTTTTTAATTAAGGAGTCTGCGAGAATTCCTCGAGCATCTTTTCCGCAAGCACATACGAGATTCCGCGCTCATATATCTATATAAAAAAAAACTATGACAAAATAAAGCTGAAGATCTACGTTAGGTATATATACTATAAACCGTCAGAGTTGTGCATAAATAAAAAGCTCGTCGGCTTCGAGTTTTTTGTCTTTGTGCGACGATCGAGCATCCTCGAGTTTCTTACACACAAACATCGTATATTTCTTTCAACTTTTTCACCAAGAGTCTGGGCGCCCGTGCCAAAGGTATAAAAAATAATAATTATTATAAAATGGATAAAAAAAATTTTCTTCCTTTTCATTAGCGCCCGCTTGACGGATATAGAAAAGAAGAAGGGAAAACGACGAAAGAGACACCTGTCTGCTCTGCTTATCTGCTGTATAGATACTTTGGCCTTTTATGCGGTCGAAAGTCGTTTGCCTAAATTCACGACGTTCCTGCGGGCATTTCCACCTCTAACTCCTTTGTTTCGTCAAGATCTCACGTATAATACTCTCGTTCATTTCAGAGTTCTTTACTTCTTCCTCTCGTTGGGATATAACTCCTTCGAGAGTCGCATCGGAAGTGCCTTGAGCGGAAAAAATTTCCCCAGAGAAAAAAAAAAAACTTTTTTTTCATCGAAACAAGGAGACTAATTTCACGAATTATCGCGTTAATTGCCAGATAATGAGATGCACATGTGCATACAATTGAGACTGTATTTTCATGTGTGAAAAAAATTTACAATTAAACTGTGGAGGAATAAAATAAGCTCCAAAGTGAAAATTTCGACGGAGGATTTTTTGTGTTCCAATTTTTAAATGCACGGATTTTTCTACTGATAATATCTACTGCATCCACCTCCTCTTTTTTTAGCAATAAAACCCAAAAAAAATTCTAATTAAAGAATGTGTATTGTTGAATATTTATTTTCATTTTTTCCAACCGTCCAAAATTTTTTTTTTTTTTTTAAATTGATCGTTTTATGCAAAAAAAAATTTTTTAATGCTAAATCTTTGTCTGAGTCTTTTGTATAAGATAAAAATTTTTTTTTTTCTAATTTTATTTGGTTTATTAGTATTGGTATAAATTCAGAAGGCAGACAGAAAATTTTGCGCATTGCTCAATCGCGCGGGTTGTTTAGCACAATACGCGAAGAGAGGAGCGTGTGTGCGTTGTGCCGGGATGTAGGGTTTATCCACACGACGACACGCGTGTGACGCGCCTGCTCTAGCATAGCCTTTTCGCTAAATGGCCCGCGCGCTGCCTCTACTCTCTCGACATACTCATACCCTCCTGGCAACGTAACTGCCTCTACTCGAGTACACACAATCTTGTGGGATTAAAAAGCACACCCGCTCGCTGAGAACACGACGTCGCGACTTTTCTCCTCTTATATATGCCTCTTTTTTTCCTCTCATCATCATTACTACCTCCGTCGTATTACTCTGCATGCGTGTGCACGGATACTCGTGTGGTAATACGTGTACGGAGGAGATTGCCTCCATAGCTCGTTTGTAGTCAAGATTTCGGTAAACCACCGCATCTCTCTCCCTTTTAATTGCCCTCCTTTCAGAGACACTCGTGCTTATCATTCTCTTTGTGTATTATAATATCTGAGGATCATACGTGAAAATAATTGCGCGCGCTCTAGGGATTTTAATCGCGTATAGACAATTGAGAGAATAACCGCTGAAAATTCGGTTTTTAAACATTTTTTTTTATCCTAAATTTAAAATATCCAATTAATCCAACTAATTTTAATTATAAAAACAAGTTTTTTGTTATTTACAGGTTTTTTAAATTTAAAATAAGTAAATAATAATAATACATTAATTTTTGATAAATATTCATGTAAATAGTAATACAATTTTTTAATGAATGTTTGAACCTTATACCATTCGATAACTAGAAATTTTCAAATTTTCAATTTCCACTTAACGCTAGAATTATAACTTTTTTTAAATAGAAAATTTTTTTCATGAAAAAAAAAAATTATTTTCTACTATTAAAAATATCAATTTTCATGGAAAAAACAGATTATAAAAGTGTTAATGACCAAAATCATACGCAAAATTGTTTTAAATTCTCTAAATTACTTTTTTCATCAAAGTAAATCAAAAATACAGTCATTGCCATATTTTTTTCAAAATCAAAATTAAACTAAAAATCACATGAATATAAAAAGTATAAATATAGAAAAAAATTTTTTACATTCAAGGATTTAGACATTATAATAAATTAATATACTGAATAAAACCAACAAAAATGACGTTTCAAAAAAAAAAAATTGATCAAATAACGCAATAAAATATAGAGTACTCGAAACCCGTGGGGCAAAGTGACAAAAAAATGATTAGAAATAAAATAAATAAAAAAAACCTAGCCCTGCGTGCGTCATGACATAAAAGGACAATCCCTAGAAGAGCGCCACCGAGTATAGACTCATCATCACGTATATACACTATGGCATTTGAAAAGTGTATATAAACACGCGGAGGAAAGGAGAATAAGTCGAGCACGTTAAAGTGCTAACGATCACGTGTCTGACGAACAAAAGATAAGAGGGTTGGAAAAGGAAATTTGCGTTTAGAAAATTACCGCGTCATTACTCGTCGCCTTGGCGCGTCCAAGCACGATATATCGAGGGTAGCTTGGCCGCTGAGGTGCGCGTATATATACCAAACGAAGCACGATGTCGCAGCGATAAGCCAAAGTGACGAAGAAATTATCGCTGGGGTGCGAAAGACCACAAAAGGGGAACGCGAGCACACGTCAACACACGTCGTATTCTCAATTTTCGTCCATCAGCCTCTAGCACACAAATAAAATATAAAAACACGTGAAACATTGATTGAAAACATTGACCAAGAACGGTTGAAAGCATTATGCAAACCAGAAAAACAAAGAATTACCTATATTCAGAAGAAAAAAAAAAAAATAATAAGAGCACACAAACGAGCGCGGTTCGTGTCACTCAGAATGGTCGTCCTCGATCCGCTGTCGTGTGTCTGTTGTCCATTATACGACATAAAATTCCTTCCATCTGATGGACGATAGGATCTGTCAGTAGTTGAGTCGCGTGTCCCGCCGTAGAATCTGATAACGACTTAACCCCAGCCAGGACACTTCTATCTCACTTTTCTACAACTCTCTTTCCGTGAGGCCGCTTCATCCCCTGTGACGCGCCCGCGCTCAGCCCCTCCGACCCTAATAATCGCATCGCGACGACGACATCGAGAGCACACACGGTCTCCACTCCCCAAGATGGTTTGGCCCCCGATGAATAAAAGCGTGAGAAAATGGGGTGAGCACGATGGAAATCCCTAAGTAATTATATCCTTCAATATTGAATCGTGAACAAAGTGTCGTCCACTCGTCAAGCGCGATCGAGGCTGTTTAAAAATAAAAAAAACAACGTGTGAAAAGCGGGCGTAAACTTGAGGGACACACGGAGCTTCAAGTTTGTAACTACAAAAATGGATTATAACTGTCAAAGAACTAAAGACACATCAAAAGAGTTTCAAAGACCCAGAAACATATTTTATAGAGTCTATCGCGCGGTTCGATAAATATATAAACGGACGTGGTAGAGGCAAATTCAACGAGCACTTTTCGTGACAAAAGTACAGCGCCGTATTATCAGAGACTTTGGGTGATGTTACACGCTCGCGAAGCTTATAGAATAATGTAGTGAGGCATTTCCGGACGGAAGCCGTGCATTAGGATATCAGATGGAGCACGCGTTCTAGGGAAAAATTGCCCCAACATACATTGCTGGGAACCTTACGTGTCGCGCTGCTGAAGGGTGGATGAGAAGACGAAGCATGTTAACGAGTAATTATTTGTTTAGGCAAGCCACAAGCCAAGCCGAGGGTGTAGCAGGAACTGGTGATGCATCTAGGCTTCAATAGCGAGTGATAAGAAAGCCTAATCATCGTTGTGGGCAGTGATGCATGGTCTAGAAGGCCAACGCCACCTCAGCTCACTTTCTACAATCTCTGATCTCTTCGTACTCAGGCTAATTATAATCAGGCTAATGTCCAGCGGCTTGCCCACCACCTGCAACCCACCCTGGGATATGTATATCACGCGTGTATGAGCGTCTGCAGCAATGTGTCAGACGACCTAGCGGGTTGTTACTTATCCAAGAGCCTGGCTTGTTGGTAATTAAGATTCTGACACACCCATCCTGCCTCTCGGACGTCTCCTGGGCTCGAATGTCCAAGAACGCGAGCATGATGGGGGTGTGGTCGATTCCACATTCGCGTTTACATGCGCTACTGCCATATGAGGCACTGATAATGTCCGACTTGTTCGACATTTATCGCTCCTTCTGCCGAGGTTTTGATGATTAAAATAACGTGGGAGTGGCCCTAACTCGTGTTCGATGAATAATTTACGTGGGGTAATTTGGGTGTTTTTTTTGTTGTTAATTGTTTTAAGGGGATTTTAATATGTTTTGGTTATTGTGATTACACTTACCTGAAGTTGGAGAACCACTTAACCAGCTGTGCGGTGTTGTTTTTGTTGAACTTTATGTCCGGGAAGTACATCTTGAGAACTGCCGAGGACGGATATCTCACCCAGAAGAACATCAGCTTGGCTTTCCTCAGATGCATTGGTGTCAATGTCGACGAGTTCACCGTGGTTAAGGAAATATTTCTATATAATGTTGCAGAAACCACTCGAATTAATATTAAATGGTTTTAGAAAAAAATATACTCGAAGTACCAAAAAATTTAAACCCTAAACTAGATTCAAGGTTGTACTGTCGCGTGGGTTTCTTTTCGTGTGGCAGCATTGATACCCTAATTAAAATATTTCAACATAGATTTGAATATTCATGCGAATAATTTTTTTCTTCAATATGAGTAACTATATCTTACGTTATTTCTTGATTATTAATAAAAAAAAGTTAAAAACGACGGACTTTTTCGTAATTATTGTTATAAATTCTTTGTTTATTAATGATCATGATACTCGTTTATTTTTCAGATTGTGGTTAGTAGAAGTATATTTTTATTTTTAATTAAAAGTGCGTCAATTCGGACATTGCCATAAGAAATGAAAAATCGCCTTGAAATTTTACTTGTTAAAGACATAATTTAAAATTTATGTACAAATGTTTATAGATTTTTAATTAGTTGACCCTCATGACAGTACAACCTTAAATTGCTTCGATTTGACTGGATAAAAAAAATTTTTTTTTTTTTGCAACATGCCTATAAATCTCGTTTTTTACACCTCTGAGGCCAAGACGAGGGTGATTTTCGTACTAGTGCGTAAAATGCCCTTTTTTACACTCTTTTGACACTAATGTCAGCTGTTAAAAAATTAGGCGACTTAAATTCAGGGCACCAGAGTGAAAAAAATCGAGCATTATTGACTGTCTAAAAATGTCCTATCTAAATTTATATCTTAAATAATAATATCAACTGTATAGTATTTTTTGAATGCATAAAGATCTTAGCGGAGATTCTATTTATTTGCTTGATCAAATTGGCTTAGAAATCGTACAAGCTGAGAATGATAGAGTAACAGGGGTGTCGCCTTTAGCTCAGGTTAACCTACGATTGGCCATATCCTCAGGGGAAGCCTTATCGGCTCCTTACCTGTAATAGAATATTCTACTATGGTTTCATCGAATTCTTATTTGGCTAATCCGTGCTTGATATCTAACCCCTCGGTCAACGGAGGATAACTATTTCTAGAGAAAAATGCCGTTCTTTCTCTGACATTTTCCACGTCTATATAAGTATAGAGCTTGTCTTCACACCCTAGACTGCGTTCTAGCCTGGGAAAAAATATTTAGGCTATTAACAGAGGCGCTGCAGCGTTCAGTCGTGAACGATAGTGCTTGGTAGTGGGATAGACTCTGGAGGTTACGGTGCACGTAGTTGCGCGCTCGACCTACCCTCAGCTAAGCGATTGACGAGAATGACGCTCGCGAGAGAGATATCCAAGCCGGAGGAAAAAAAAAAACGGCGGCATTGATTTTACATCAAAGGCTGAACTAAAAAGGCGGCAAAGAACGTGTACCGATCGAACGCTCACGATGCACCAGCGATGCAGCGTACAGTGTCTCTTTAGTGCACCTCTCTAACTTTACCGATCGAGCAAGCAAACAAATATCTTCCGCCCTTTTTTCCGCTTTTATTCATCGCGTTTTATGACACAGCGCGACGACGAAACTCGGTGGAAATTTTAGTGAAATTCAGTGAATTTTCTGTTGTGTTTATACCGCACACACAGAGTCAAAGAAGGTTATTTTAACCGCGATAAAAAAATTGTTTGTCTGATGTACCTGCTCTTATCTCAATTTCATCCTAAAACAATCAAGTGAACCCAGCCAGTGCGCACTTGTATCGAACTTGGAGGCAAACTCGCCATTTTCTCCGACAAACTACCCGCCAGATTATTGGTTTGCAAACTGGCCAGGGGTGAAGCTCTCTATATGCGAGCGGACGAGTCGTAAAGAACTTTACTCCCTACTTTGTTGCTGGACAAACTCGCCCGTATGTGAGCGCACTACTGCTAGACCAACTCTGCGGCCAACTAATCTAACATTCGTCCAAGCCGGTCTTCCACTACTTCAGTTTCATACTTGACTCTTGAGCTAGCCAAAAAAAAAATCCCGAAGCCAAAGAACTACCCACAAACTTTTTCCATTGCCGAGTCTAACTGTGGAGAATAATTTCTGTCAAAAATAACCATCAAAACCGCAATAGGACAATTTTAAAATGCACGGGAAAAAAAATTTTTTTTTCTAAGAATTGCGAATATTTCGTTGAAATAACAAATAATTTGCATTTATAACTAATTTCTTCGTTGCTTAGAATAGCAAAAAAAAAGTTTTGAACTATAGTTGATGTGAAAAAAGTAAATAAATAAATTCAGTGCACTCACCCAGAGCGACACTGAACCGATGGAGTATTAAAAAAGGATATTGTAGGTTGAATTCCGTCGTAATTGATGTCACCGGAGTTGCAGTCACTGCCCCGATCGTTGCTGTCCATCCTCAGGTGGCTGTAATCCGGACTGCCGTGCTGGGCGGCTGCGAGCAGCGCTGGATGCAGCATGGCCGGAGGATGAGGCAGAGGTGGCGAGTCCCTTAGGTCAACTCCACCACCGGGTGGGCTCGCAGGAAGGTGGTGTGGTCCGGGCGGTGGTACTTGTCCCGGGTGTCCGGCGTGCGGATTGAAGAAGGGCGAGTAAGGCGAGAAAACTTGGCTCTCGTGTAAACTCGGGTTGGGTATCGCGACGCTCGTTGGCAGTGAAACCGGCAGCATCGGCGGAGGTGCGTGACTATAGAGATTGCGAGGTGGCGGTGGAGGTGGCGGACTCTCTGCACCACTCTGCGAGTTTCCGCTGCCTTCTTGCGCCAAAATCCTCGACACAGTTCGAGGGGTAATCCGCGTATCAGTCACCTGTTTACGAAGATTCGGCTCCTTCGAATAATGTGGTAAAAATAGCAAAATTCTAATAAAAATTTAAGACTTACCTTGTGTCGTTTTTTCTTCGGTGTCATTACGAGCGATAAGGCCTCATTCTGCTCAAGATCCCGGGCCTCACGTTCGTCATTCCTCAAGTTGCAGTATTGATCTCGCGGCTGGTCCCGCGGCGGTTGCTGTTGCTGCTGTTGCATCGACGACATGGCGTATATCGTGGGTGGTTTGGGTGCTTGGAACATGCCAACACTGGGCCTTGCCAGAGGAGGTAGTTGATTGATTTGATTGAGATTATTTTCCGTTGGGCCAGAGAGTGGACCATGCGGTCCAGCCATGGCCCCAATTTGGCCGGGGAAAGCCGCAGACGACGGAGGCGGGGGGCCGCCATTCAGCAGCCCCCTTGACCCGTTTGGGCCACTGGATGGTTGCGGTGCACCTCGATCTACCACCTTGGTCCTCGGCGAGGACTTGCGCTCGAGCATTTGACTGGTTAGAATGAGTTCCGTGGCCGCCTGCGCCGCCTCAACGGGTTTGCCGTGGTACCTCCTCTGCTGCATAAAGCGCATAAATACCGTATCAACCACACTGCTCATGGTGGCCGTTATCTCGGCCTTTAGTTGGTCTGAGAGGCTCTCTATGTCGGTCGTCGTGACAGTGGGTGCAGACGAGCCCGTTGAGTGCGAGCTGCGAAACACATTCAACCTCTCGTGAAAGTCTTTGTGCTGGTGCGGTGTCGTGGGCTGCATCTGGGGTGTCTGCGGTGTCGTTGGTCCCGTATTACTCTGACTCTGATCTCGACCCTGATTTGACGGTGGTGGTGTTTGTTGACGCGCGTGTTCTCGTTGCTGTTCGCGCTCCCGCTGCTGCTGCTGCTGTTGCTGTTGTTGTTGTTGCTGCTGTTGTTGCTGTTGTTGTTGCTGTTGAGCCTGCTGTTGCGCTTGTTGATGTTGCACCTGCTGCACCTGCTGCTGCTGCTGCTGATGTTGCTGACGTGCTGCAGCCTCCTGGTGCTGCTTTATCCGCTCAAGCGCCGCGTGATGCTGCTCGAGATAGAGTTTTTGACCCATGTGATACATTACAGCAGCCGTGTGTGAGTGATCGGACGGCAGAGCCGGCAGACCGTTGTAGGGTGGCGGATGTGGCCTCGGTGGCCGCGGTGGCGGTTGCTGAGGCTGACTCTGCGGACTTGCCGGCGCCTCACCGTTTTCACTGCTCTCCGGATCTATCCGATTCGTGAGCTCGTTGTACTTTTGCTGCATGATTGCGAGTTGCTCGCGCATGAGCTTTAATTGACTCTGTAGATTGTCCTTTTCTTTTCGTTTTTGTCGTATTGTCGAGGGATCCTCCTCGTCCTCACTCTCCTCCTCATCACCGTCAATCATCATGTCACTACTGACACTGTGCTGCAGCACGTGGTGCACTGTCTGCTGCTGTGGATGATAGAGCTTACGTTTTTTGCAGCCGTTGACAGGCTGAAGCGCGGGACTGCTTCGCATCGTGCTGACAATATTTTCAACACGGGCACGCTTGATTTCCGTTGTCGGCGAACTCACCTCAGACTTGAGTACAATTGGCGAGGGCGACTGGCTTGCCGAGCGACTTCTCTGCAATCCTATCGAGTCTGGCAGCTCCTCCTTGATAGAAACTGAACCGGGCCTGGGTACAGACGGACTCGGTGGCAAACTCTGCTCACAATCCGATCCGTCAAGGTTAGCATCGGGCTCCATGCCTGCCTCGGCAAATGCCTCCTCCATGGCACGCGCAGCCGAGGCCGCATCCTCCGCACTGTCCTCGGCGTCGCCTGGCATCACGGTATCCCGGTCACTGTGGTTCGCGATAACGTTATTCCCATCGGCACTGTCCTCCCCTCCACTCTGCACTGTCCCACTAATCGCGCGCGCACTATCACTATTTTGTTGCTGATGCTGTTGTGGACTCTGCTGTTGATGTTGCTGTGACTTGAGCAGTTCCGTTGTATTATTGTTATTGTTGTGTATGCTATTGTTGTTGTTGGGCTGCTCCGGTACACCGAGAGCCGAGAGCTTGCGCCCTTGAAGTATGTCACGCAGCATGTGCTGCGTGAGCTCAGCCGCGGTCGCCGGATCGTCACAGTTAACTACACTTGGCTGCAGATTGGCTGCCTGGTCCATACCAGCACCAGCCAGTCCGTGGCTGCCCTCAGCTGGTGATCCACCGGCGTCGCTCGCTTGTTTCACTTGTCGACCGAGAAGCTCGTTCAACATCTTGGCAGGGCCAAAGCCCGTAGCCCCAAAGAAGCCGAATGCCGCGTGGGCCGAGTGCTGGCTTGTCGGCCCCGTCGTTGTTGCGAGATGACCCTGCGGGTTCACACCTCCAGACTGCTGTAGTTGTGTTTGTTGTTGTTGCGACGATGGATGACCCGAGCCACTGAATATCGAACCGTAAATACCACCGCCGAGAAATGACGGACGCGAGCTAAAGTTCGGAATACTCGAGTAGCTGTTGCGCGGCTCACCGGCGTCCACGCGCTGTCTGGTGCGCTTCTGCTTCTTCAGGAGTTGCTGTTGCTTACTATCCGCGGTTGCTCCGTAGAGGGCGAAACAGTCGGTCTCCTCCTCCGATGACATCATCGGCCGTCTGGTTGGTCGGCCCCCCGAAGGCCTTCTCGTCCCCTCCCCGCCAGGGCTCCTTGTCACCCCACCCCTTCTCACTCGAATAGCTTCAAGCGTGGCTTCGTGTGCTCCTGCTTTCTACACTCGGATGATATCCCTTCCACCTCGGCGTCTCGCTCCTTCGAGCAACCTCTCACCCCTCTCTGCGATGCTCGCTTGTTTCTCCCCTCCGCGCGCCGATATCTGCCTCCTTCTCCTTCTCCGTGTCTTCCAACTTGTGTGCTGGCCTGCTGCGAGGCTTTTTCGCTCGCGCCCCCACTCTCGCCCCCGCTTCCGACCACCTTTCGTGCCAGCCGTCTTCTGAAAATTCTCGACACTTGCTTACGTGTCGCCGTTCACGACGGCCACTGGCGAATTTTTTCTTTTTCTCTTCCTTTTCTTTTTTTCCTTGTTGTTGTTGTTGCTGTTGTTGTTGTTATAGTCTTAGATTGCCACCCAAATGCTTTTCTTTTTTTTTCTTTTCTGTTTCTTCTTCGTTTCTCGGCTTGTTTCTTTGCTTTGTTTTTTTCGCTTTTTTCTTTTTTTATTTTCGGTCTTCTTGGCCACTATCGTCTTCTTACCAATGCTGCTTGACTCTTCTACTTCTCCACTACTTCGTTCTTTACTATTCGTCGCGCCGCTCTTTCCTCCCAAGTCTCGACGCCAGTGGCTGTCGATACTTTTTGTTTATTCTCAGTCGATGATGCGTTCTCGGATCGCGCTTGCGGTTTTTCAAGGGGATTGGATCGTTTTCGGGGGCGTTGTCGCTCCCGTTACTGTTGCTGCTGCTGCTGCTACTGCTTCCACGGCGGCAACTTGTGCTTGTGCTACTCTTTACGCCCTGTAGCCGGTGCTTGCTACTGATGTTTATTCCGTTGATGATGCCGAGAGTCGTGGCCGGACACGGTGCTCGCGGATTTCTCGTGCTCCCGCCTGGGAGCTGCATCCTTCGCGCGCACCAAAGGGCTAGTTGCCCCTCGCACCCTCGTCTCGATTGTCGCTGTTACAATCCTATACCTGCACAGACAAACATTATCAACATTACTTTACATGCATTTTTCATTGTTTATATTTTTTTTAAATTAATTTCCCACTTAAAAACACTGAAAAAATTTAATAATCAGTATTTTTATAATTATATATTTTTTAATATTATTCAAACTTTGCCCTGACCTTCCTAGAAATATTTTTTTTTAGTTTATAATTATATCAGACCAAAATTATTTTTTTTTCCTTTAAAAATTTTATTTATGACAGGTGGAGTTGGCACTATAGCCGAGGGACGAACTCTATCACAAATTAATAATCAAAAATACCCGTTTTAACAGTAGACGGCGTATTGTATATAATTGTCAATGATACATCAACTAGTAACTATACATCTTCAGGTGAAGACACGTGTCTATAAGAAAATTGCTGGGGAATATCTTATTCAGCGAAAACAGTGCATTCAAGTCGCCCCTATACAAGAAAATCGATAAAGTCGAACCCTGAGAGAAAAATATAAGAGATCGGCCGTATACACTGTTGAACAAAATTACTTCCCCGCAAACAAAACGAATTAATGCTGATAACATGAGAAACAACTATTATAAAAGTACTTTTTCTATATATTTCCCATAATCGAATAAAAAATAGAATTTTACCATTAATGACAGACGTAAAAAAACATTAACTCGATGGATATAAACATCTGTTATCCAGACATTTAATGACAATCTATAGCCTAAATATTCTTCCTCATGGTATAATCACCCTACTTGTTCACTTTTTCTAATTTATACCAGTCGCGCCATATGACTCGTCGTATTGACCTTCAAAAGAGATTTTTACAGCACATCTCTCACATTGTTAAACGACAAAATTTCACCCTGCGTAAAAACACTCACATATATATACAAATTTCTGAATATTCTCGTGTCAGAATAGTACTTAATTTCGTGATGAATATTTAATCATATAAATTGTACGGTTTTGTGCTCGCATATGCCTCTATACAATCTTATTTGTAACGTGTTTCTAGTTTTCCTGATCAGACTGCTCTATAGAGTATATATGCCCTTCATTTGAATCGACTCTTCAACACTATATTTAAGACATAGCGACTAGTTTTGTTCGTATCGTGTGAAATATTGATAGGATCGCAACGATGTATACCTCCTCAATCAATACATCAAGACACATTTCTTTTTAAAACTGAATCAGATAATATTTTTTTCTTCATCCTCCAACCAAAATTCAATTAAAAAAAAAATTTGTCTCCAATAATTTCCACGATATTAAACGATTTTTTTTAATAATCATAAAATAAAAAAATTTCTCCGACTAAAAATCATGGTTAATAATTTTTTTTAAGCTAGAAAATGTAGAGAGAGTCTTGTCAGTGAGTAGAAAACTTTTTCTGAGCAAATGATGACACGCGCGACGCAACAGCTGACGGAGCTTCACTATGCACCTGCAACGTGAGCCCCATTCAATCCAAAATAGATATCTAAACACCCACGCACAATGACGGGGTCAATCGGTTGATATCGACGAGCTGTTTATCGCGCTATCAAGGCTATATACCGTCGATAGAGCCTCTTGACTGCGCACATCCTTCACTCAACAAAAACTTCCGTCGTATAACCGCAGATCAATATTGGATCGGTTCGAAGCTCAACTCGGCGATTTATATTAGAACGCGCGAGGAAAAAGGGCGGACGAAGGAAAAAAAAAACGTTGAAAGGGAACAAATACGGGGACCGTCTGTCCGATGATACACATATGGCTTGAGATAAGAACTCGCTTATACTTTTCACCTGGGGAATAAGCTTCGAGGGGGGTGCGCGCTTCACTCTTTCGCTTTGAGTGCAGCGTACATGGCGTGGGACACTGTGGCCGTGGTGGCTCTTGCCGGAAATGGCAGAGTTCTCCGAAAAAAACATGTGTAAGTGCCCGCGAGGTAATTACGCGCGCGTCAGATCTATACGTGTCGCTGTGCGCTCTCGGAGGCCTCACGCACATCGATATAGGGGGTTGTAAGTGTCGTGCCAGGGAGAGTGGATCGAAAGTCATTCATTCACTCGCATCGGGCGCATGAGGAAGTCACATACCTATAGCGAAAACTCGTAGCCTCAAGCCGGCAAATGTCATGCTCGCGTATTTTTTCGGTGACGAAAAGTTTATTGATGAAGTTTCCCTGAATAGACGTACGCTTTTACATTGTCTAGCGTATATAAACGACGCATATATGCATGGTGAACATATATGTGTATATATGTATTATATGCACCCGGGGAATCATCGACCGGAACTTCCTGTGCGCCATGCGATATTCGCCGTTTAGGGCAGGTGCTTCCATTTTAAAGGGTGATTACAATGACTGCTCAATGGCGTGTCTTATAGTAATGGCCTGAACACATCACTTTAAATGATAAAAAAAAAAACGAACACATTTTTCTGAAGGAAAAAAAATTTTTTTCGATTTTTTTCGATGATTAAAAATTTTTTTTTATGTTTATAAAGGGAGAAATAATCCTTTATATGCGTGATAGGATGTTTTGAAGGAACACATGCCATGTGCGGTGGAATTTTTGTTGCTGCGCCCCCCTGTAGGTGTCATGTGGTCGATGACCGAGAGGTTCGCAGGGGGTGTATGGGAACCCACGTAAACTCAGCCGCCCATGTCGCTCGTTTTTTTACACCATTTCCTCGATAACTCCACTCTGGCAAACTGAATATGTTTTCTATTGCCCCCCTGCGAGGGTTATAAAATTACTTTACGTGCGCGCACAGTCGTCCCCCTACTTGGCTTGCAAAAATTCGTCTAAAGGGCGCGAGAGTTACCTGTTTTCGTTGATGAAATATCGTAAAAAAATTTTTATTACACTATTATCACGTTTTTCTTCGCTTTTTTTTAGTATTTTTTTCAACTATTTTATTTTTTTTTTTTGCACATCCTTTTATAGGAGAAGCAGTATAGGGACAAGAGGGTGGGTTTTGCACTCTTCCGTTTTTGCGCTAATATTTCAAATTAAATAGCATAGTCCTCGATGAATTCTGATTCAATTACTGTAATATCTTTTTTTTTATTTACCACACTTAAATCTTCATTTACTCATTTTTTTAACAAAAAAAATACCAATATCGTGTTCATATATGTGCAAAACAAATGATTTATATCTAGTGCACTAATAAATTTTTTCCAACCACTTTAGTTGGCTCAAAAAATGTTCAAAAGTAAAATTTATTTTTTAAATAACTTTAAAAAATATTAAAATGATATTTTAAAGTGAAAATAAATGAAATATAAAATTTTTTAAGATATTCCGAGAGTTGTAGGACCTTTTTTTATCATTTTATGTCGTGGGAAATTAGGTTTTTTATAGGTAGAGGTTTTTTAGGAGCCAACTGCACGGTCAGACCACGTGTGTATTAATCGTCATGCAGTCTGTTGATGAACTCCGTGTATATGCTCACGCTATATTGGTAATAGATCCATACAGACTGCACACATGACCTCTTCCGGTTGCATTACAAGCCGCGCAACAAGTTGACACCCGCGTCAATTGATGTGTATTAATCGTCGGTTAATCGTGTTAATGTGTTGAGCGCGACGAATAACCCAGTTGTGGGTCTATATAATACACGAGTGCATATAACGCGTTTCGTCTCTCTTGCCGAATCCCCTCTCGGGATTTTATCATCACATATGTTATTGTCCGTGAATTTTGTTTGCATGATATATTCACATATAGCTACAAGTGTCGATGCCCTCATTGACATTCCCTCTCCTCGATGGGAATTTTCATAATTTACAGCTCGTTTAATTTGTTTGCTTTGC
Organism: Macrocentrus cingulum; assembly: GCA_002156465.1. Classification (NCBI taxonomy): domain Eukaryota; kingdom Metazoa; phylum Arthropoda; class Insecta; order Hymenoptera; family Braconidae; genus Macrocentrus; species Macrocentrus cingulum. The sequence continues at coordinate 52,678 of MVJL01008758.1, read as the reverse complement.
AACGCGCTTCACCGCGTATATATATAGTATATAATCAGTTACTCTGTTTATTACCATTGAAATGTCGCGTGTCAGTCGATTACACTAGGCAAACAATTATATACACATTGAACAACGAAAAATTGATTAATTTGAGTTAATAATTTAAATCATTTAAACCACGATTCACCTAATCCCCGTGTGAAAAATTCCATTATTCGAAAATTAAAGCTATACCGAATCAATATCAATCTTTTACGATTTTTTTTCGATACATGTCGCGTGTTAAAACAGCGAAAGAGTGTCGTCGAAAAGTTTAGGATATTTTCCTTGCCAATATCTCGATAAGGATGAGAGTTTAATGAATTTTACTAAAGACCTTTTTTATAGCTCATGAAATTTTCTTTAAAAAAGGTTTCTTGAGAAAAATTTTTATCTTCATTAGTTTTGAAGATATTTTGATTTAAAGTAGCAGGATAATTTCTTGTAAGCTTCTTTGGATTTTTGAACATGCGATAATATATTTGCTTATATCTTGATAAGGATGCGAATTAGACAAATTTTTTAAGGGACCTTTTTTAAAGCTTATAAAATTCCTTACAAAAAAGGTATTCTGAGAAAATTTTCTATCTATAATAGTTTTAAAGATATTTTAGATATTTGAATTGAAAACTGCGGTTTAATTCTGAGTGTTTTTAGATTTTGTGCCGAAAAATGTTCAGACAAATCAATCAAAAATATAGATTAGGTATATTTTTTCAGTCTATTTTAGATGAAGTAAAAATAAAATGACGCATAGTTTGTAAATGTTAAAAATAATTTTTTAACCGATAGAATTTTCAAAATTAGCATTTTTTATTTTGTTTTACTAATTATGATATATAGTATTCCCATTTTTTATGAAGTAAATAAAAAATCATTAATTGATAATAATTTTTTAATTTGTTTTGACGCGATTTTTTATCATCAGGTGCTCTCTGCTGATGGGAATAACGGACATTTCGGGATTTGGCGCATCTTTACAGCGTGAGCATCACATTTTTGAGAGATCAAATTGACAGATAGCGAGAGGGGAAGATTGAGAATCGTCTCACACAGCAAGTATGTGTATACATTGTGGCAAAAGGGGCTCCTCCTCTATAACGGACAAGTACCTTCCACGGTGGAGAAATATTCCAAGGCAAGGTGTGTTTATGTGCATCTCGACTAACCGTCTGTCTCATATCCCGATCTGCGATGTGTGTATACCTCAGAGAGTTTTTCCGAGCATCTCGGGGCTGATCTTCACCCCTGGTGTTCCCATGACTTCTCGGCACACACACCACTGTGGGAAATTTTAACGTCTGATATTAAAAAGAAAAAAATCCTGGGGTGCCCTTTTATATCCTTACGGAAAAGGAAGTGAACGCGCCAAACGGTCCTTGCCCTCATCAGTGGCGTCGCACTATTATTTACTCAAATTTCCAGCCAAAATCATATTTTTATCAGCCTCCAAAAATTTTTTCCAGTTCATCAAAACCCATTAGATTATTTTATACATTAAAAACCATCAATTTGTTACATAAAATTTTAAAATACCAATTTTTTCCAACAGCTATTCAATAGAAAAAAAAATGTATTAAATACATTTATCCAGAAAAATAAATCAAAAAAATTTTTTCAAGTATCAATTTTATAAATAAAATTTTTTCAAATGTTTTTTCAAGGGGGCACAAGCATCCGTTGGCTTTTAAAAGTGTCTTGAAAGAGTCAGATCCACCCAGGTCGACACCACTGGCCAAGATCTCCAAGTTGAAGTATCGTTGTAAGCCCCCTTGGCGGTATTCAGGTGGCTTGTGGCACCAGGCATCGCTGCCAGATTTAAATGTCCCAGGCACTCCCCTCGGCAAGGTAATTTGGGGTGTCGGGGCCGAGCTAAGAATCGCTATAAGAAAACGGCATTGCTTCTTACGACTCTTGCGTTGTAAGGCGCGTGCCAGCTGCCGAGGTCTAACCGACGTTTCGGCTTCGTAGAGGGGCCCCCATTGTGGCTCGAGCCAACGTGGTCCCCTTCAACGTCTTGGGGGCCCCGTTCGTCTAACGTCTTGGAGGTATATCAGCCATGCGAAACCAGTCGGCATGTGACTGTGTGGGGCTCAACGGTTTTCAGGTTTATAATGCGTGCAAGGGTGACCTGGCAATTGCCGTTGCGACTTTCTTATTTTTTGGGTCAAGGTATGCCACTCCCCAAATGAATATAATTTTTTTACTCGCATTAAAAATAAAATAACAACAAAATTCAATAAAATCAAAAATGTTTAGCAAAAATTTCTCTTCAAAATCGAGTGTCTTTTAACGTAAATATCTCGAGAACAATAAATTTTATAAACTTTTTACAAGAGTACTTTTTTATAGCTAAAAAAAAGTTCTACAAAAAAGATCTCTTGCTATTTTTTCCTAAACTTTGTTTTCTTCAAGATATTCGCAGATAACGATGACTTCTGCATCGCGAGGTTGATCAAAAATTTGTTTTACGTTCGTTGATGTGGTTTTAATCGGAATAATATTAATCAAGAGGTGTTTTGAATAATGATTAATTAATAAAGGGGTGTTGTACGTGAGGAAAAAAATTGGAATGTGATTTTGAATGATAATTAATCGCTGGAAGCGTATGAAGGTAATCGCGCAGGAATATTATGGGGAAAATGATGTTAATGGTATTATTGTTTGGTTGCAGTTTCGTCAAGTACCATTAGGGAAATGTGTGTGTGTGTGTGTAGTTATCATCAGTTTTAAAGTATCTATAGAACGCAATTCCCGTCGTTTATCATCATCGAGAAAATTGCAGTAGCGAAGTGGACCCAAGCGAATATGAGAGCTGCATAGATGCGATGGTGACTGCGTATGGAGGACGCAGGCACTTTTATTGGCCACACTGGAGTATACATATACGGTCGTGCGGCTATTTTTCTGCGGCCAGTTATGTATAGATAACGACCGTTGCACGCGCAGCATATTGGCAACTCTGGCAGTAGCAGTATCCCAGGATTACGACGTTATTATCATTGGTCCGTTGATGAAAAAGTCTTCATGGCACATTGCCAGGACACAATGTTACTAACCACAAACTCTTTTATTTTCTCGCAGGATCATGTGAATAGCATTTTTGCCCACACTTTGTCCAAATGAGTATTCATTAATGATATTCTATTGTCAAACTTTTACTCTTTCAATGACTCTCGTGAGATATACCAGCGATATTTCTGGAATAACGTCTGAATTAAACTGATTACTGCCTATATACTGAAGATATCCAATTATTGAGATAGAAAATCGAGTATTTTTACGAGAAAAAATAAGGATTTTGGAATGTTTCAATTTCCAATTTGAAATATCTCTGTAAATAATTTTTTCATCCGAATATTTCCTATAAATACATCTATAAAGTCGATGACACTTTTTCTATTGAGCTCAGAATTTTTAAATTCGGTGCAGCAGTAAGGAAAATAAATCCTTAGCAACGAATGTATCCCCGATTTTAGGTAGAAATCAGATTTTTATCCCTATAGGCAAAATGTGACATTTTACTGATTGGTTGTTAGAAATTTTCTCGTGCTGTGATTGGTTGATTGCAGAAAAACTGCTGCAGAAAATTTAGACATTTACTCCCGCGTTGTGATTGGTTGATGAAAAAAATACATGAATTTCAGTACTTGTATATGTACTGCATGCTATTTTGTGTATTTCGGACTAAAATTTTGGGTTGTGTCAAGTTCTAAACGGAATTAAGTTGTGTTATGGACTTTAGGGAAAGTAATAAATTGATGACTACGCCGAGGAGGAGGTCTAGATCGTTTGTTATGGCTTTTGCAGTGAATCTATCCAAAGGTTCTAGATTTTTTCTGTTTATTTTAACAAAAATATGTGAAATTCCTCCAAAATTCAGTTTGACTGTAAAAAAATAAGCGCCAAGTTCGTGTATCTTAACAAAAATATGCGAAATCACGGTAATTCATATAGGGCAAGTTCGGCAAGTAGTAAAATAGATATTGTTAAAATTAGAGATTTTTTGAGATGACATCTCAAATGACCTTTTCAATCGGTTGGACACTTCCTAATACACATTAAATTACCACAATATATCCAACTATAGTCGTTAAATGAATTTCAAAGAAATCCACATGCTTCCCATCGAAGGTACACTGCGTTTAACGGATAAGCAAGCAAGAGGGAAGGTTTCCACAAGGGCCGATCGAGTGAAAATCCGTTAGTCGACACCTGGTACAGAAGTCTGGCGGGAGAATCTTCATGGACAATGGCGCAATATCGTCTTGGAGATAGACAGAGATCGTCTACGACCTCTGCGATGATGCTCGGGAAGCGACGCGACGCGTATGGTTCGATCGTTTGAGCCAATCAAGTCGTGATTGAGTGTAATGGACTTGCGTCTTGTCCCCCATGGCAGAGGTTCTCGCGCCCACCCTCCAGCAATTGGCCCGACGTTTATGCCGGAGCCTTGTCATCCGTCGGACTCTTGGGTTGATCACCTACACGAGCCGTAAGTGACTAGGGCACAGGATGAAGGCTGTGTCCGAGTGCCGGGCGACGAGTTGGGTTAGTTGCTATGATAATGAGGAAGGTGACTTCCGACGATCCATATACGAGAAGCGCTCGGTTTGTCGGGACATCAAGAGAGGGACTTGCGAGCGGAGAAGCCACACGGAGGGTCCAAGGAACGGACACTTCAATCTCCACCAACTATATAGCCAATATAGGTAGTGTTTAAGGGAGATGTACAAGAGATTGTATTGATGCCGAGCTTCGCTCATCATCCAAGGAACGGACATTCCAATCTGGACACCCTGCTGCTCTGTTATCTGCCTTCTCACTCTTTACTTCCGCGCCTGGCACGCAAATTGAACCGATGGGACGAGCTGCAACTCAAGCTCTTGTGCATAAGATGTGTCAACTTGATTTTCATTTTTTTTAACAATTTAATTTTGTAGTGTAAAAATGAAGTGTAAAAATGGAGTAGAACAAAAAAATAAAAATTGAAGAAATAGTTATACATGATTTATTTATTTATAATTTTTTTTTTCAAGTACCCTATTTTACCCCTATTCCCCATTTTGCCCCAGATATTTCCCTTTTTGTTGGATTTATTATTTAGAAAAATAATGTGTGAATGTGAGATTTTTTTAAATAATATATTTTTTTTTTTTTCTAAAATTAATTGAATCAAACTTAATCGAGTAAAATGGCATTTTAACTAGAAAAATTAGCAAAAATGGACTAAACAAATTTAGAGCTTATTGGCTTCGTATATGGTGTGAGCGAAATGAAAAAATCACTTTTCTGTTTCATTTTTTTGAGAATTTAATTTTTTCCCTAACTCGACTGACAATATCCTCTCTTTCCAAGTTTTACAATTAAAATTATTCTGACTCACGAGAAGGCGCCAGCGTGGATTAAATTGAATTTACAGAATGACATGAAAACAGCACATTAAAAAGATAAAACAAAGCAAGAAGATGCGCAACATGTGTGCGTGCGATAATTTGCATGAGAAGCAAAAGAGGAGTGACTCGCGCCCATAGAGCATCACCGTGGCCAATGTAATACCCAGCATATACACGGGCCGGTTCCCAAGTGTCGGATGAGCCTCGGCGCTGTTAATCCAATTGAGTCAATTTAGGTTAACTTGAAGTCGTCTAAACAGCTCGTTTAGGTGACCTATGATGCATGGGTTACGACGCGTATCCGGTACTTTTCCTTCCTACTTTATCCGTGCGAGTAGTGCGCGCTATATTTCTCGGTCGAGGGAAATATGAAGGAGAATATGAGCCGTGTGAGCTGGCGGAAAAAAGAAATTACCGCAGAAAATAACGAGTGAATTTCGTGGATTTCGCAGAGCCTCACATTTTTATTTGCTGCCGAGTCAGTAGATAGAGGAAAAAAAAATCTCACAGCAAAAAATCGATTAGATGACTTATGGCGCAAAAGGGGTTGATATGGAGACTGCGTCTAGCCAGACTGGCTTTCTCCCTTATTTCTCCAGTCGTCATCACGATCATCGTCATCCCCCATATCGTGTACATATATCCTTCGCGATGATGTGTAGTCATTGGTCTCTATGCAATGTACTAGTGCGCGCAGCACGCGAGTATTTGCCCAGTGCACACACTAGACTTGCTTCCCCAGCTGACGTTGATTGAAGGAATAAGGGAAACGGTGAGCACTCTCAAGTGGCCCACCCGGCTGTGTCCCCACCCTCTCTTCGCGCACAGCAACCCCTATACAGTGGTGCAATGTGGTCAACGCTGCGTGCTCGTCCAATGCACCTTGCTTTTCTATCACTCGTGAGGTAGTTTGTCGCTTAGACCCCCCTTACACCTTTCGCTCAGTCGACAATACGCTCTGTAATGTCGTGCATTACTCGTCCGTTTGTGGAAAAATTGAATTTATGATTTTATTGAGCGGAAAAAAATTGTTTTATTGTATTCCCGATTTGGGTTTGACGTAATTTTTTTATTTCTATCGCATGTGAGTTTAATTAAAAATAAAAATACTTTTACTGACTACAATCTATTGAATAACAAGTATTATGGTCTTTGATAATAACAAAGAATTTATAATAACAATCGTAAAAAATTCCATCGATTTTAAGTTTGTTTTTTTTATTAATAATGAAAAAAAACGCATTATACAGCCACTTACGTTAAAAAAAAAAAAAGATTCAATTTTGCATGAATATTCAAATTCATGATGAAATATTTTAATCATTAAATTTAATGCATTTTGTTAGTTATTTGTAAAAATATTTGTAAAAAAAAATTTTTTTCTACAGTTGGTACAATCAATGATTAAAAATAAAGCGCTAATGCTGCTATATCACAAAAAAAAAAACTCACGTGGCAGTACAACCTTAATTCGAGAATTTTAATAAAAAATTTATCTATTTTTTAATTTTTAATTCAATTATCTATTGAATAAATTGATGAAGCAGAAAATTTTTATTTCTAGCGACAATGTAATTAATTGAAAATCAATTTCTTATATATGACAATTAAAAATTATAACTTTTATTCTAGATAAAAAAATTTTTAACCCTTTTTTCAATTTTTTTTTTTTTTTAATTGTCGCAACAGTCTAAAAAAATTGAGAATAATATTTATAAACTTTATGCTTAAATAATACATTTCTAACAGTTTTTTCATAATTTTACAAATTGAACTAAAAATTTTCAGCCTCAACAAATTTTATATTTTAACGTTTTAAAATTAATTAAATAGTGCCTAAAAAAATTGTTATAGAAATAAATGAAATTGAAGGCAAAAAAATAATTTCACGTGTGTAATATACTAATTAATATAATAATATATCCATCGCAATATGAGACACGTGATTGTTGATTTAATTCGTATATACAGTATAGACCTGATTATACTCGAGCCCTTGGAGGAGGGTCGACGAAGCGTTGCGTGACACTGGTAACAATGCGGTTGTCCGCGTTTACTAATTCGGAAGCAACATTAAATCGCTATAGCACTTGGGTGCTGCACGGTAATCACGGCACGCCGCGAGAAACTCCTACTCGGTATACTAGCCCTCTTATTCCCTTGCCACATTACACACATAATTCTCTTCCGCTGTGGCACTCTCGCTGTGCCGAGGAGACGAGGTCCACTACACTCGGCCCCAGCAAAAGTCTCGTCCACTCGGCCGCTGTCTCAGGCCGGCTGGAGCAGTGTCAACAGTTGCCCCGATGCCAGAACCATATAGTTACTCAGGTGTATCGCCTTCCGCAGCTTTGTCATCAAGTTCCGGATCTAAGGGGCCCCACACGCTTCCTATACCTGTTTGTTTTTCGATTGCCTCTCTCTGTACGCGCTTCCGCGTTTCTCAATTATGAAAGGAAGTAAATTTGTGACTCGTAAATCACTTTTTATAATTGCCCTTGGGGAAATCTCATTCGAATTAAATCTAAGAGTCACTCATATTATTTCTAACATAATTGCGTCTCTAAAGCCAAAAGGGCGCGGTATAGGAAAAATTCTTCTGCTGTTTTAAATCATATCTTCCAAACTATTGAAGATACAGATTTTTCGTAAGAGACCGTTTTTGTAGAAAATTTTATTAGCTATAAAAACGGTTCTTAACAAAATTTGTCTAACTCGCGTCCTTACCAAAATATCGGGTCTGAATGTTTTGGTTTTATAGACACGCGATATTATATCTTCTTCATGAATGAAAAAAATCTAAAATTATTCAGAAATAGAGATATCTCTTTATAAAAAAAATTAAATGTAACGATAGGTGAAGTCATCATGATTTAAAAGTGACTCAATATCATTTTTTGACGATTTTTTTACATATCATTTAATATTGATATAAAAAATTGTGATTTTTTATGTAATTCATTTTCTTTTCATACTAATGGCAAGTGCTTGACATTCTGCGCCCTATTAAAACGAAAAACCCAAGTGATTAAAGGCGCGTATTCATTTATATCCGTCTTGGCGAATCTTCTTAATCATCTCTGTATATAGCTTAATTCTCTGGCAAACTTAGATGCGGTGAGCACGCCACTTGATCTCGATGCCGAGAATATATACATGAGAGATTCGCGATGTCAGCATGTGGATATACACTGATGTACACTAGTGTACACTAATATAGAGGCGTCGTGCAGTGACGAGATGTTGTGACACAACACTCGGTTATGACGCGTGTGTATTATAGCCCAGAGCGGGCGCAATGAGCGCCGTGAATGTGTAACACATATCCGGGGGTCGGCAGCGAGTTCTCAGGGCTATCATTGCACCGGAAGACTCACTTAGACCCGTCTTGAGTTACTCCGCCCCCTTGGGGCCCCTAAAAGACGCCCGGCAGTCCCAGCGGCCCCTCGAAAAGACTCTTCGCCTTTGCCGCATGTATATGCATGAGGATATCAAGATGAGAATGAGTTAATGCACTTGTCACACGGGCCTCCATCGTCTTCTTGACTCTACTTCCTTCCTTTTTAGCTCCACTGACACTTGAATTTACTCCCCGTTGATTTATCAACTCAACCCGCGGCCAAAAAACTCCGAATTCATCGTCCATTATTATGTCTCGTCATGTTTTTTAAAGTCTCAAAGAGAGCTTTTAATTGCAGTTTTCACTCGCAGTTATTGTACAAGTTTTTGCCAAATTTCCTGACACCCACTTGGAATATATATGAGAATACGTCTGCCAAAGGTAACGATCAAGTGTCGCTTGAGAGATGTTTTTTAATGTGCTTGGGAAAAGTTGTTTTTTCGTTGAACGATAAAATATTTTTATCACGACACTACTTCGCACTCTTGTGATGCCAAGTTTTCTCCTCGTGCGGTTATATGATCCAATGCTTTATAGCTCGAGTTGTTGTTCTTAAGTTATACTTGCGGCATATATATACGTGAAATAAAAGTTGACAAGTTGTTCAATCGATTTTGCAATTGTCAAGTCGACTATCGTCGCGAGGGTATTAATATTTTATTGCGCGGAAAAAATGTATAGGTTCTGTATTGAGTTTTTTAATTAAATGTAGGATGAGGTATGTAAACGGTGGTTTTTATATTTGATTAGAAAATATATTTGTTTCGGATTTTTTGGGTTTTATACACGCGGTAGTTAAATAGAAGAAATATTATTAGAGTTTCTGTCGTATGAGCTTTATTTTAAGCTACTATAAGTACACCTGCACACTCGTAACAGCGCGGGAATTACTTCATTCAAAACTATTCTGCAAAAAAAAAAAAAAAAAATATTCAAAAAAAAAACATGAAGAGTTTTTTTTTATTAATCAACAAATATATTAGACTTTAATATGTAAATAATTTTTTCTATCGTTATCAAGATTTTAAGTTATTTGTAAATTTTTTGGTAAAAAAAATTGCAATTAAATTTGTAAAAAATTGCAAATTTTTTATAAAAAACTTGGAAAAATTTTGGTACGACAACTTGAGGACGTTAGATTAATTTGGATATCTTTCAAGTTCTTTACGAAAAGCTCCTTAGTGATTCACAAAGCCCGAATTTTTTCATTCTAGGTTAATAAGGGTTTGAAATTATTATATAAATAGAGAACGGTTGGTTGTAAAAAAAAATCTTTTAAATAAAAAAGTTGAGAAATTTAATAATCTATCGAAAAGGTGATAATCATTTTTCACGTGAAATGAACCATTAGCGAACTATTGAACAATGAAGTTTTTTTTCTCTCATTAGAGGGACGTATACGTTTTGTTTAGAAATTGAAGTTTATTTTTTTGTTATATTTTATGATTTAAAAAAAAAAGTGAAATATACGAGTTCTAAGATTGACCGTAGCGTGGATTTAATCAAGAAGTGATTTGCGGGTGACGAGTAACAATGTCGCGAGACCGGAAGAGGTTCCGCGCCTCTTAGCGGAGCTGGCGTGTCCGTCCTGGCTGGCCCAAGCCCACCGTCATCATCTCTGCTTGCATCCTGAATTGAGCTCGTGGCATAACATCATATACCCAAAGAGCGACCGATACCACGCGTGATTGTAACAAAACAACGGACGTCCGGACGGCGGACAGTCGCACAGGTATATCGTTCCGCGCGCCCCTTGATGGCGCCTCTCCCACTCGTGTCGCCCTTGTCGTACGCATTCTTTTCCTTCGCTCGCACTCGTCGCTCTTGCTCGCTTCGATCGAATCTCGCACGTTCGAGAGAATGGCGGCATAGCAGTAGTGTTTCCTCTGTGGAAAAGTGGATGCTTCCACACCGTAAGGATACTTGGTCCAGTGGTCACGAGCTTCCGGTCCTCATTGCCGTTTTCCTTTTGGCTTTCAACTCTCGTCACTGCCCGTGAAAGCACGAGATTTTACAATCACTGCACAGTTCCACAGCTCGTAATGAGGAATCACGCTCTTTGTATTCAACTATCGCGATCGACGTTCAGAGACGAAAAATTAATTTAACTAGTGTTTTTTATTAAAAAAAAAAATATTTCCTCATGTTAATAAACTCTGACATATTAAAAACAAAATTTCTCAATGAAAAAATAAAAAAAAAAAACCTGATAGTTTTAGTGAAATTTCAAAAAAATCACGAAAATAAATGATGTTGCCTGTTTTAAATTGAAATATCATTGAAATGACTGAAGATATAAATTTTTTACAAGAAACTATTTTTCTAGAAAATTTTATTAGCTACAAAAATGATTTCTAGTAAAATATGTCTAACTCGCATTTTTATCAAGATATCAGCAAGTTAAAATATTCTCAATTTTTTAAGGATATAAAAAATATTTTCAAGTCATTAAAAAATAATATTAAAAATAAATAAATAACATAACAATTTTTTAATTGTCATCTGAAATTTATAATTCTACCGTATATACTGTTAAAAAGTTTGTTTATAAATTCAATTACCCAACCACACATTTTTGTATCACTATACATCATAATTAATTCAGGCTATAACTATATAACAATTTGTGACGTGTGCGCGCGCATGGAAACAAATAAATATTAATTTCCACTGAGTGAAATAATAAACTCGTCGACAACCCAGGTGTATAACATCCTGATACGCGAAAAACAATAGCAAAAAAATATATATTTCAAAAATAAATAGACGAAATTTCTCGACTATTTTTTTTTACAGGGAAAAAAAAAAATAATTTGCGACAAGTACAGTGTGCTAAAAAAAAAAATTATAGCGAGAAAACTGCAGGGAAATTTGCGGATACAATGCTAGTGCAAAAGCAAAGATAAAAAAAGCGTCGAGTGCATGAGACAATAAGAAGCTTTTTGGTGGCATTGACAACGCGATTTCTTGAATTTCTGAAGGCGGCGTGTTATTGAAGGCAAAGAAAAGAGAGGAGAGAAGTGTAATACAGTAGCAGAGCTATACTAGATATATATATGAGTGACTGCCTTATTTTTCCTCTCATCTTGTGCTTGAGGCGACTGAAGGGAAAAAACTTTGCGTGTGTCTCCCAGTGCGCCTCGGTGCTTCATGCTACTTTTGTACTCCTTTCAGTTGTAAACAAAAAAAGAGAAAATATTCAGAAGACTCACTAGAGGTATGTCTCATCGTGTCTTTTGCTTCTCACTCTTCCTTTCGCTTGCTTGGGTCCCGCCGCTGCGTTCGGTGGCGACTGGACAAGGACAGAGCTGAAGCGTCGGACGCAAAAGGAGATGTATGGGCGAAAGGGACGAGAGTGATGCTTTCTCGCCATTGTCCAACGCGCATCAAGAACAAGAAAGGTTCTTTACGTCTGATGATGACGAGTAGGCACGTTGCATCCAGTGGAAAAATGCCGCTGCACTCCGCCCCTTTCTCCGTACACTGCACCGGCTTACGCATATGTCATCTCTATTCGTAAGTATAACATTCGTCGTTGATTTTTCAATTCCACTCGTCAATTAAAAAGAGTCTCATCGACTTTATAGATGTATCTCAAGAAAAATTGGGATAAAAAAATTATTTGCAGAGATATTTCAAATTGAAACATTCGAAAATTCGAATTTTTCTCAATTTGAATTGGAAAGATTTGTTGTTTTTTCTTTTTTTTTCGATTTAGTGTAAGTGTAAAAACAATTTCGGTCGGATAAAAAAAAATTTTTTCTCATAAAAAAAACATAATAAGCTGAGGGAATTTTTAATACCTTGAGAAAATATTTCTAGCTCTAGATCAGAGTGGCCAAGAACGATGAGGGGCGAGAAAAAAACGATCCTAACGCAGCGTATACACTGTAAAGTGAAGTGTGTAGATGCATCTTAGCGAAACTTGGAGGTAAAGTGGCGTAAGAATAAGGTTTTCGCCCTTATTCTCTGGTCGATGCACACAGAACGCGGGCTCGTTGCTCGAGGATCCAGAGGAGATCTTCTTCTTTCAGAGAGAAGCAGCCCTCTCTCGAGAGGGGTTCGAGAAAAGCCGAGTAGAAAACACGACGCGAGATGACTTTGTAAGCACACTCTTGTATACATTCACGATGCACTCAACTTTCCCTTATATAGTAGTTTATACGATATATATCACGAAAAGTCTTCGAGACCTAGAAATGCCGCATTTTTTTTAGTAAAAAATAACCCTCTTTTAAAAAGTCGCTATTCAGACGCTCGCCAAATGTGCAATCGACGACGAAAAAAAAATCCAAAGAAGTTTAAACATCGTCGACGATGCTTTTAAAACATTTGCGCGAGCCACATCAGAGCTAAAGTGAACTCGCGGCGCTGAGACGACGATGACGACGACGTATAAGGGGCATGTCTGGAGGGAAGAACAAAAATACAAGGTTCATGTATTGAGCGGCCGTGTTTTCGGAATCTTTCTCCCCTTGTGCGTATATAACTCTTGGTACCCTTCGTCGTGGCATTGCTTGAGGAGACCTCGAGTGTGTCGTGAGGGTGCGTGCATTGTGCGTCGCCCATCTTATATGCACCACCCATCCTAAAGCCTCCACGCGACCCCCGCGCCTTATACTTGCACTCTTTGTTCTTTGTCCCCTATTTTTTCGTCCTTTCGCACACGCGTCCTTCGTGAGAGCTTCTTTTTCTCACACCCCTGATGCCGAGCCGTCTCGGCGACGCGCGATTTTGCGCCCTCGCGCATCCACGAGGCCAAGATTGCACGCTGATGATGAGGGTATGAAAAAGATCTCTCTGATGGCTATATGCGTATTGTGTGTGTGTGTGGGCAGATATATTCTCAGCAAGGATATTATTTTAAGGAACACGGACAAGCTTGTGGATTTTTTTTTTTGGTTTACTCGCGTTGGGAATAATTATTTTCTGTTGTGCACCTTCACGTGTACTATAGCATATGGGGGAAAAAAATTTGTAAGGGATTGAAAAATTCATTTGCTAATTTTGCGTTAGAATTTGAGCAATAAAATTGCAAATTTACTGTAGAATTTTTGTAGATTTAGCAAATGGTGTCTGTTATTAATGTATATGATTTTGATCGTTTTAAAATTCATTTGGAAAATTATAGCTATTGGTGGAATTGGAAGATATTTTTTGCTGTTTCTAGTAAATTTTTTTACTATTCAATCATGCAAATAAATTTATTATAATTACAAATTATCTGTCATTTTATTAAAAGAGTTGTATAATTCTTGCAAAAAAAATTTTTTTCGCCAGTGATTTTTTTCTATGATTTTGACTTAGGTAATTCGGTGGAACAATAAATATAGTATTAGTTGGATTATTAGTTGGTAAAAAAATTTTATCATATTATCATATTTTTCGCTAATGAAAATGAATGAATTTTTTGGATATCATTGAGATATTTTAGAAAACGATTTATAACAGTTGAAAAATTGTTTTAAAATAAAATTTGTGGATTTCTTAAAAACATTTTAAGATTAAAAACTAATGTAAGCGTATAAACGAGTTGTTACGGTTCCTTTTATGTGTTTTGAGTAGAATAGCCTGTGTTACGTCAGCCAATAACGATTACGTTTTGTTCCTGCATTGAATCAATATCAACAATAAGTTTTATAATGTTTATTCAACATAAACATGTAAAATTCATTCTAACCAATTTTTTAAAAATCGTTCTTTTTGAATATCTTTCAGTTTTTGTGATGTTTTTTTTTTTTTTTTTATTTTTTGCCGATAACACGGTAACTGAATGCGGTATCAAAAAATACCATTGCAATAAAAAAATTTAAAATAGAATTATCTACAAAAAATGTAGAATAAACTTTTTTGATATACTCACTCATTTTCAAAATATTTTAAAAAATTCAAATTTCCCAAAATCAGTAATATCACAAAATTAAATAAAAATACAAAAAAGTTTACTCGAAACTTTTTGTCGAAAATAAAAAAACAAATTAATTAACTCTCATAACATTTTTCATTATTTCGCTTATTTATCGAGTTATCATCAAAAAATCACGATAATTGCAAGATATCCAAGAGATATACAATATTTTTCATTGCCAAAACAACAAAAAATTGGTAAATTAATCTCCCGCATATAAAAGAGCTAAAAGGTGTCGAGTAAAAACGTAATAACCCGATTGATATCATCCCACCACCAGCAGTAAATTCTCCAAATAAAATTGCATCCCCGCGCAAGCGAGGAGTAGAATCATCGACTATTGCAAGAGTCGTCAACAAGTATAAGGTATAGATTTGTTTGAACAAAACAGAAGAAACCCCAGAGCCAATGGCAAATGTAACTGCATAATAGACACACAAACTCACACAGTCACACAAGAGCCATTGCAATCGTCGCGCAGAACAATTTTTGCCTAGAGACAGGCCAAGGAGAATGGGCCATTCATGTGCACGAGAAGGAAGCGAAAAAAAGGAGGGAAGAAAAAAAAATAACGAGCGACTTGGCGGGTTTTTGTATATATAGAGGAAACCAGCGCAGATTGTAATACGTCTCGAGCTTCGTCGTGGAGATTACGTGTGTCCCGCGGGGCTGCAATATCTTGCATTCGCCCTCCTGCCACACTATAGACCTCCTCGCCCCTCGACGACCACCCCCTCGGGCGCAGCCTCTATTTCCGCTCGCACTCAGGCGGCAGGGAGTCGCGGAAAAATAAGAAGAAACCGAGACAAAGTGTTGGCGAGGGAGCGAGAGGGTGCTAGGAGCAGTGTATATGCACAGGGGAGAGGGATGATTTTCTCGGAGTGGGAAAAACTGCATCGGGAGTCATATCGAAGCGAGTCCACGACGACGCGAACCCCTTCGGGTCTTAAGAAATCAATTAAATGAAGAGGGGAGGCTTGCAGTGGCAACTCGGCGGTGCGACGGAGGGGTGCATCCCATCCGAGAGTGACATTGTCAAGTGGAGACGAGCGGGGGATGCTCGCAGAAGAGACTCGCGGGCACTGCGATTCGACGTGCATGAAGAAAGACCACGGCCGTATAGATATATTTCCCTTGCTACACAGTAATCAACGATACTTTCTGATCGTTGTTTTTTTCGCCCGGTTCTCATCGATTATCACTTTTGCATCCGCTCGTTTATATATATATATATATACGTGTTGCACAGTAATTTTGCGGTGAATTTATTAGTCCCTGCGCGAGGGGTATAATGCTGATTGGATAATTGACTTGAGTCGTCGCATGGTGACGAACGAATTCTGGGGTGTAAATCGATTGGTGTTTAATTAAGTCGCAGAAAATTTTTTAATTTGATTATATAGTTATTTGAAAATTAGAAATTTTTATGGAAAAATTCATTGTTTTGTTCTAGAGACTAAAAAGTATAAATAATTTTATGAGTTTTTACATTGAAAAATTCCAAGGAGCAAATGCGAAAAGTAGGACAAAATTTGTTTTAATTTATCATATTTAATTTGACTATTTAAAAAATTTTTACAGCAAAAAATAAGTTAAGACTAAAAAAGCATATCGCTAAAAAATTGAAACTTTTTTATTTGCTAATTTCTTGATAAGGATGCGAGTTAGGTGAATTTTATTGAGGACCATTTTTGTAGTTAATAAAATTCTCTACAAAAAAGATATTATGGAAAAAAGTTCTATCTTTAGTAGTTTTAAAAATATTTGGATTTAAATCAGCAAGATAATTTTTTTGCTACATCCTTTTGATTGAGAAAATTCGAGAACATTTCAACTGCTAATATCTTGATAAGGATACAAGTTAGGTAAATACTGTTAAGAATCTTTTTTGTAGGTTATAAAATTTTCTGCAAAAAAGATTACTTAAAAAAAATTTCTATCTTCAATAGTTTAGCAGATATTTTAATTTTAAATCAGCAATAAAAAATCATGACTTTAATTTTTCGTTGCATTTGTTTATAAACTATTTTTAATAACAAAATATATTTTTTTAACTTGTAAAATACTTTAAAAAAATTAATATTATTTAAACCAACTAATTTCATTATTAAAAAATAACCGAATTGACTTCATTGAAATAAACGAGAAAAAAACAGAAAAAAAAAAAAACATTTTTAATGCGATAATTTAATAAATTATTGATAAATATTTGAAAATTATGTAAAATAACATTGGAGTATTTTTCCCGAACAACGAAAAAAAAATATATACAATGCAAAAAATAATTTAACAAATAACGAATAATTATATAAACGTGCTAAAGACGTTAATTGAAAGTTACTTTTCCAATTGAGACATGACTAACGAACGCCGTGACACGCAAGGGGCAGGTTGAAAAATAAATCCCGTGCGGTTAGAGAAGTGGAGATGGCGAGTATAAGACGTCGAGGGTATAAAGTGAATAAAAAACGAGGGAAAAAAGGGAGAAAGCGATGCGAAATCAGAGCGGACAGGAGTACAGCCGAGAGAAATATATCACGATCGAAGGCTTCGAGGAGGGTAGGAATATATAAGCATCGCCGCGCGCTCGGGGAGATGGAAAAGAAATAAAAAGAGTAAGAGGGTTGCCCACCCTAACTGCGTCTAGTAAGAAGCATTGAAATCGATATCATTGCAACGGCAAACCTCTCTCTCGTCTCCAACTTCCGAGAGTTGCTCAGGCCATCGTGCACCCTCCACGCTACCCTCCTGCACACCGTCACCGAGTCGACTCTTAACTCTTTCCTTCTCCTCATTTTCCTGCAAACTCTGCGCGCGGATGTCGGGTCGCTCGGCAATCTCAACTCCCTTTTCTCTCTCTCATCTCGCATTTCCTTTTTTCTACTCTCACCTCGCTCCAAATCGGGGCCTCAGCATTTGATTCGAAAATTCACTTGGGGAATTATCACGCTGTCACACGGGATTATTATGACCGACCGTCGGCAGTTCGTTCAACTCGCCAGGATGACGTCGATTTATTTTTCTCAATGCGTTGCACCTGCTTCTCCAGCGGAAAATTCATCTTTTTCATCTTCTTATTATATATAACATACGAAAAGGGGTTGGATGTGATGACCATATTATTTATGCGTTGAAAAATATTGCGAGGGTAAAAATTTGCGAACTCACTGTTCTCTTAAAGCGACTCAAGTAAAAATGCACAGCTTAAAAACAATACATAATGAGAACGGTTTTAATTCCCAGTTTTAATACTCATGGTCTCTGTGGCACTGCAAACAAATTTGAATGGCACTCTTGTCAAGTAATTTTTCCTTTTTTTTTTGTTAATCGTTTGTAAGAGTTTAAGTTGGAAAAATCACAATTTATGTTTTAGTTGTCGGCAAGAAAAAATTTTCATTGCAGAATTTTTATTTTCGCTATTTCTAGTTAAAATGACATGGTACTCGATTAATTGTGATTAAATTACTGAAAATCTTTTTTTTTTCTACTCACGACACTTAAATCTTTATTTTAAAAAAATTTTATGGGTCCTTTTTTTATTTAGTTGTAATCAATGATTTATTTTCAATTTTTACGACCGTAGATTAATGAATTTTTTGATGAATTTCACGTCATTAATTTAAGGGTTTTTAAATGTTCAATTATCGTTTGAGGTGTCTACTGTATATATTAATATTTTAAATTTATAAAAATCAGATATGAAACGTTTTTTTTTCGGGGTTTCACACCTGCCAGATTTTTTACTCTGAGAATATAATAAATATGTTTTCGTGGGGTAAATTAGATTTTATTTTGGGTCCCGGATTCCCCTTTTTTTTCAGTCGAATATTTTTTATCGTAATTAATCTTTCAGAAATTATTGCCATGGGTAACAAAAGGTATAAAACTTCTCACAATCAAAAGTCACTTTTTTTCCTGTTATAAACAGCGTAAAAAAATTTAATTTTCATATTTTTTAAACATCATACCAAATGAACAATTAGTAATAATTGTATAGTGTAGTCGAGAAAATTATTGAAAACATAAATTTAATTTTATGTCGCGTCTCAGTGGTGAATTTCGGTGCTTTTCACCCCTGGTACGGGCCTGTATGGTAGTAATGAATACGAATGCAGCCGAAGACGGGGATGGGGAAACGGATCCGAGAGCGCATGAAACAAGGCTGCGCCTACGATAATAAAATTCAAATGGAGAAATAAATAAGCAGAAAGTGAGTCTCAAGGTTTGAACTCCCCGGCGACGCGACGACGATGAGGAGTTCTACTGAGGGCTGATTCTTGCCAGCAACTCCCTCTTATACTCGCCCGTTGCAACCCTTACTTCGAGCATCGTGAGGGGGATCATGCTCGTGCGATATCCCACGCGTTGCGAAGGAAAGACGGGTCAAAAAAAAAAACAAAGAACTGCATTAAAAACACATTTCTTCATAAAAATTGAAAAAAATATTCTCCTCAACTAAGCGCATTATTTTTAATTAATTAAACAACTAATCCACACAATCATCTAATTAATTAAACCTATCTATCAATTATTTATGCATTTTTTTCAATATAAAATATTTTTCTTACGATAAAAAGTGAAATTTTTGTTTTTAAAATTTTTTCAAAACGTAAAATACTCTTGAAATTAATTTTTTCGCACAAAGCATGGATTATCCTTTGGATACAACTCGAATAGGGATAAAAATATATGAGAATCAGCTTCTGCGTTAGATAATATTTCACGAGGTGGCGTAATGTAAAGTAAAGCGCAAAGTTCGAAAGGCACAGAGAGCGGGAGAGACGAGAGGAGTAAACATATGTGTTCCGAAAGCTTATCAAAGCTTGCATGTGTTTCATTCGGGGTTTAGCACGCATGGTTCCTTTGGCTCTCTCACCCCTGATGCAGTCATTGCCGCTAACACTCAGAGACCGTATGGGGTCGAGGTGGAATTCCGGCATACGTAAGTTTTTTTTTTTTTTTCAAAATATAATAACTAACATCAATATGTTTCATATCGATTTGCAATAAGGTGTATTATTTATAAGCGGACCGAGGTTTTTAATTTTTGGCAAAAAAAAAATTTAACGAATTTATAAAAAGTAAATAAATAAAAAAAAAAAAACAATTGTGCTAAATGTTTCATGTTAGAAATTCTAAAAAGGTGTACGATGATTGAGAAAATTCTTAAAACTGATAAAATAGAATATTATTTATGTCTGAAAAAAATTTTAACACGTTAAATTCAGCATATCACTTTGAAATCTCGTAATTTTTGGTTTTTTTACAATAACTCTATGAATAAACGAAATAACAAAAAATATTATATAAACAAAATAATATTAAATTTCATTTTCTACAAAAAATGTAGAGTAAAATTTTTCAAAATTTTCCTTTGTTTTCGTGATATTTTGAAAAATAAAAATTTCAAAAAAATTATAATACTTCAAAAACTGAGGGAGATAGAAAAAATTTTATCAAACATTTTTTATAGGAAATTAAACCCCCTAAAAATTACTTTGAATAACACTTTTCGTTATCTTTCATAGTTAATGAGTTATCAACAAAAAACCAGAAAAATCACGACACCGAAAGAAATTCCAGAGAAATACCCTTTCAAAAATTTTACAATGTTTTTTTTATAATTAAAAAAACAATCATGGAACACAATTCAATCAGTCGCACACTGTAGGCCTTTAATTTCTACCGTTTTCCCTCATACAAAGTAAAAGCCAAAAGATGCAACTGATAAAAACCCGAAAAAGAATCACCTCCGACACACACACATGCCCACGTTAACAAAACTCTTGCTCGAACCTACCCCAAACTCACTCAGTCGGTACGAGGGAAGTTCCAACTCCAATTTGCCATTTCGTGACTGCAGCGAATCTTGCATTTTTCTTTCACCAACAAACGTCTATCATTCTATCACGAAAGCACTGAGAAACTTTCGGGTATAACGAACGTTATACAGCAGGGTCACAGCGCAGTATGCGTCGGCGATCACACCCCTGGATATCCGCATCTCCCTCGTCGAGTACATCCTCCCTCCTGAATTATACGTATGTTCATTATTGATATATATCTATATTCCGCACTGATTCGCCGCGTATAAAATTAGCCTGTGGTTAATTGTCGTCAGTGCGCCCTCTCGCATTTTCCTCCTTGGACTCTCATTCAACTGATCAGAAACGAAGTCGAAGAACAATCGGGTTTCACGGTCGACGGACGAGGTCGTAGGGCGAGACAGAAAGGGGTGCACGGACGATCGAGTCGCTTCAAAGTCACTCACAGGCTCTCGCGCCTCTGTACACCGTTATAATGAGAACGCCGGACGATCATCCGCCAAAGACCTATTCGAGTCTTAAGATCCCCCTCTAAGTCTCTGTCAATCTCTATCATCGCTTCTCATGAATTTTTTACTCCCTTATATCAAAATTTTCAACAGGCTTATACGTCGAAAAAAAAATTTTTTAAGATTTTATGACAAAAGGATGTAATTTTTTTTGAAAATACCGAAAAAATCACAGGTTTTATTAAATTTTTTCCGTTTATTCAAACGAATAAATTAATTGGATAGTGAAAAAAATTTTTTAAACATACATTAATGATGAAAATTAAATGATTTTATGGGAATATTGTCTTTCCGATAAAAAAAGAAGAAAAAAATGTTTAAAAAAACCTAATATCACTAATGGATAGAGGTATAAAACAGTCTTTAGATTGTGAGTTAATTACTGTTCTTGAGAAATAAACATCAACGGAGCCAGTTGGCTCCCCTATTGCAAGGGGTGTTTTCGGTGAAAGTTTCTATCGGCATGATGATTCCATGACTCTGCCATCGCTGGTGTGTCTGTGTGTAAAGCAGGGAGCGTGCTATGGTGCATAGTCATTGGCTTTTTCAATCATTCCGGCTACTTTTTTCCATGCATTCAATGATGCAGCCAAGCATCAACGACTCGCCATTCTCCGCGTCCGAGCAAAGGGGGTTTTTTCGATGATTTTCGCTCTTCTACTTCCTCGGGGAGTAGTTATTTCTGCGTTGGCGATTGGGGCAGGTCAGCACTGGAGCGTGATCCCGATGATGGCGACCGCGTATACATCCAAGAGGCATCTCTCCACAGTGCAAATTAATTCCACGCTCATCGATTCTCTAAATGAACTCGGTGCGAGAGCCCAGCAACGTGGACACCTGCTATTTTACCTCGTCTCATTCATTCGTGTATGCATACGAGAACGAATATATACGAATAGTCATCGACAATGCATTACTCGTTGTGAAAATACGCCGACGGTGGCCGCAGGCTTCGCTGCAGTCATTGCAATTTCTCCTGGTGTCCAGTGCCAGGCCAATAGAGAAATCACGTTGCCACTACCATGATAAATACATCGATTTATGCATATGCAAATAAATACCTCTGTTTGAAAATAAACGAAAAAATTATTTTTTTCTACATTTTTTTATTTAATTCTACGTTTTTTTTTTTATGATAATAAAAATTGTATCATTTAAAACATTCATGACACTTTGATTTTAATTATTTATTAAATTCTACGACTTTTTTATTTAGTTATAATCGATGATTTTATTTTTATTGTTTAATACCGTCAATTTTTCATTTTAATGAAAAAAAAAAAATTTTTTAACTCTTAAAAATTATTAGTTATTTATATGATATTATTTTTACTTGAAAATTTCCAATATTTTTTAGGAATAAAAAAAAAAAGAGGAAGGTCACTTAGGCATTTTCAAAGAAAATAATTACCATCTCATAATATATTCTCTCATCCGAAAAATAAAATAAAATATTTTTTTTAACATATATTATGCAGTAGAACAAAAAATTTACGAGTCAAACGACCGCGGAAAACGAGCATATCTAAAGGGATAAAAAGTGCGAGAAAAATTCTATATTTAATTTGTGTGCATGCGAGGTGCATATAAAAAGAGTGTCTATATATACAAAAATTGAAAGGAAAAAGTAGAGAAGACTCAAAGAGATAAAGAAGAAATTTTCTCGTCGCCGCGACGGTTGCAAATGCCATGATGTCTACATTACACATATATTTATATATCTACAAAACATTGCTCTCGACAATAGTTTCACCACGGTGCTTAGAAAAGGCCCGCATATACACATTGTAAGGCTTTCTTAATGACGGAAGAAATTCTATCATACGCGTATCCGTTTAGGACGCCTCGCGTTTGCGGAGGGTTGCAGACGAAGAGCGAGAGAGTGGTTTTTTTGTTGCCTCCGCGAGAGTTTGAACGTAAGGATCGAGTTGCGCGGGGTGATCATTAACGTCGCCGGTTGCGTCGACGATGTGTGCAACGTCATTGGCAACGAACGCCCTGTTTTTCTCTAGTTCGCGAGCGCACCAGTGTAAATGCGCCGTTGGCGTGTATTTCACGCCGGATCTGAAAGGCCATTCCAAAGATATAACATCATACTTTTCGTCCTATTAATTTTATAGAGATCCTCATACACAAATAACAATTTTTTCCATCCAAGCCTCGCACTTAGCGCATGATTTGTCGTGGATGGCGCGATAAAAAAAAGTAATACACACGTTTATTGCAGATTAATAGATGTTATAATTTGCCCACTCTGATGATGATAATGATATCATTGTAACCCATGATGTGGTGAACGCCTCGACGAATAATTGTCAAAGCGCTCAATGAATGTCACAGATTATCACGCTTGTTTTTATTGATAATTCATGTCAACGGAAAAATTATCCATCGTATATAAATGTACAATTTTTTTCAATCATAAATAAAAAAAATATAACATCACATTTCTAAAGTAGAAAAAAAATTAACTTGCTGTTAAAAACCAAGAAAAAAAGCTCTTAATTTTTTGGCAAAACGCCCTTTTGGTTTTAGACACGCGATATAAATAATGAATATAGATTTTTTCAATTATCGAGAGAAATAAAATTTTTTGTTTTTATTTAATTATTTATTTTTAATATAATTCTGGGTAAAAAATTATAAATCTGTGCGAATCTTTACAAATATATATATCCAATCGTTTCCACCTAAATAAATTCTGCTTAATTTTCCAATTATATAGTAAAAATAAATAAATAAAAGACAGCAAAAAAAAAATCGTTATTTCACAGTTGAATACACTCGACAAAATTTTCAAACATCAATAACACATCCTCAAAGCCTCTCATCATCATCACACAGAGCCTTTTTTGCCACTAGCGCGCCTAAAAAACAACAAAAAATGGAAACAAAAAAAATTGATGATCGCCAGACTGACCCCTGTCATACACACTAAAAAAAAAAAATAAAAAACTCGGGGAAAAAAAATTTTCCACGCGGCGAAATCATTGCCGTCATTGATCCTGTCGTGCCCCAACCCCTTGGGGATTTTTCTGGTGCTCTCTCTGGGCGATTCGCGCCAGTGGGCGCCCGCGGGGGTGCAGAGTGCAGCGAGCCACCTCTTCGGCCCGCGCGCCGCGAGGTCATCAAACACCCACGTCAGCCGGACGCTACGGCCATTTTTTGTCTGGCCAGTCAGTGAGTCCCAGGGATCAGTGAATGTATATGCGCGCCGAGGGGATGCTGTGAGCGCCGGGGGTGCAACGGGTGGACGAAAGCGAGGGCGAGTGCAGGTTATATGCATCCATGTGTGTGCAACCATCGATCAGCCTGCAGGCTGGACCGCGCAATGATTTTTACCCCCTTCGGCCCGGCGCGTGATATAGATGCACCCCTCAAACCCCTCTGTCTAATACGCACAGACGACGCATCCCCACCTGCGGGTCGTTTTGCCCACACTGCATCGAGATAACGTCAAAATGCGCGCATGTATATATAAATTTTCCGTCTCTGTCGTTTTTCCACGGCGACCTTTCGCGATGAGTATTTTTCGAGGGAAGATGTGTCGCGATGGAAAATCGCCGGCCACGCCCTCCAACCACCCCCGCGCCGGCGCCGCCACCCTCGGTCCACCGTCCACCCACCCACCGTCGACATTTTCAGAAGAGTTTTTGCATTATCTCGTTTTTTTGCGAAAAAATATGCAGAAGCTAATCCGCGAGCTAATTTCTGCCCACCCTCTCTCGCTCGCTGGCTCCTCGCACGCTCTGATGTGATGCAGGGAATATATGATCCTCGTTATTCCGCTCGTTTTGATGCCTCGCTCTCACATGCCAGACTCTCAGTCCTCGGAGAATTCTACCCTTATCACGCAGAAAAGTCTTGCAGTTAATATTATGCAGCCTGCATGCGTTTGAATAAGTCATAGTGCTTTGGATTAGTCTAAAACACATCGTTTTCGTTAGGTATTTCGGTTTATGTATCATGGATCAAGGGCAGAGAAGAGTATTTTTATGTTAATAAGTATTTTTAAAAATTTATTTAGAATGGCAGAGTGAAAATTGAGCTTTTAAAAATGTTTTGCCTTCACAGTTTTTTCCTTTATTTATCTGCAATTTATTAAATAAAACTTTGAGGATGGTATTGTAAATGATAAAAAAAAATCATTTTTCTTGTTTTAATTTAATTTTATTAAAAAAAAAACTTTTTTAATCGAAATTGTCAGGTTTTTCTATAGAGCCACTAATAAAATTCGTCGCGATTGTTGGTTCGAATTTTTTTCTAAAAAAAACTTTAGTCTCTTAACTCTCGCGCACGTCTCGCGAATCGCACTTTTTGGATACTCGAGTCTGGTGCTGTTTTTCCGGTTCGAACGTTGCACATGCTCAGAAACGACAGTATGCAAACGAGAGCTTGGAGATTCCAACTTCCTCAGGTTGTCATACCAAAATTTTTCCAAGTTTTTCATGAAGAACCTGGAAAATTTTCAGCTGAACTAGAGGGACTTGAAAAATTTCTGGCTGAGCTGCTACCCGGACGGATTTAGAATAAATGCCTCAAACCACGCAATTTTTCTATTAAACTTTAAATTTATAAATAATATAATTACGTATAAAAAAAGTTACATTCAATACATTTACTTGATCTATAAATAATTATTTAGTTTTCTAATTATGCTCATGCTTCTGCTTGTTCTAGTTGCGCGTAGAAAAAATTAAAAATAAACATATCTGAACAGCGAGATGAGAAAATGATGTAATATTACCTCGATGGGGTATAAAGCGGATTAAGCGCCGCCTGATAATTTTGCCAGGAATATTTATGTTGAGCACTATGCATATCTAGTGCATATAGTATGTATATAGAATGAGGAAAAAATTTTTTACGTGATATATATCGAAGATTTAAAATTCTCTTTCTGCAGATTAGTGGTGCATCCACGCGGCAACGATCCCCTCGGACTTCTTTCTGCCATCATCAATATATACTATATAGTCAGCTTTTCGCTCTTTTGCCTCGTCGCATTTACCCCTGCATGCTCTTCGCTCATTTATACCTCCGTCGCCCATGAACCATGCACAAATGGAATTCCCCTCCAATTCACTCAGATTACCAAAGTTCTATGTGCCCATCATCTCTTTCCTTCACTCTCTCTACACGCATTTTCCAATTTTTTCATAACAATTTTAGTTTTTACGCTTCCGAAAATTCGAAAAATCTCTGTAAATAATTTTTTTTTCTATCGCAAGGTATCCAACTAATTTTCTGCACAATTGAATTTTTTTTCGCATAAAAATCACGAGGATTAATTTCATGAAATGCCGCGACGACGAGTAGTTGAGGTTGCAGATAAGAATTTACGAGTGCTATATGACTTTTCTGTGAATAATTCATGAGGTATACCGCGTGAGATGAGAGTGAAAAAACGGGGGAGGAACTGGAGCCGTCGGGTTTGCGAGTATGTGGGCATATAGGGGAGGGTGGCAGGAAGCGACCTGTCAGACGTGTCCAGACGGTGCGGAAAAAAATTAGTGGAAAACTCGACGAGCCAGCGGTGAAACGCATTAATCGTTACCCATGCGCTTCAATTAACATGAACCATCATATGGGGCCAAATGCCAGGCATGAAATATACATCACCGCACTGATGCACTGAAAATGTGTCTTTTAAAAATCGTCATTGTGGGCGTGATGACGGTTGACAACTTGAATTTGTCGATCCCTTTTTAGCAATTTACAATTTTTTGTTTCTGTATGTAAAGTGAAATATGGGATATACATGTATATTTCATCTGTGTAATTTTGGACTTTGGATGAGGGAATGTAGTAACGTTTTTAGAGTGTTTTTCAAAAATGTATAATTGATACACATGACGCGTTTGCGATAAATCCCGACGATCTACATTTGTTCATCGAGCGTGAAGATACGTCAGGCACGTGTTGGAGAGTTATCGTGACCACCGTGCCGCGCCTATTCACCGCGGAATTTTGCCAAAATTGGCATTCACACACATGCACGTACATACAAGCGTGAATTTAAAGAGGCCTTTGTTCTATCCCAAAGTGTCGAGTACTTGCCAACTAAAAAATAATTCGAAATGTCATTTTTCAGTTTCTCAATCCAATTATGAATGCTTTTTACCCGATAAGTATAGGTAAATGCAGTATATTAGCTAAATTCTGTATCAAATTAAATAGAAATTCTTTGATTATTTGAAAAAATAAATTATCTATTGAAGAATATTTTTAATAAAATTTTAATTAAACAAATCCAATAGATAATACTTAAGTTTTATACTGACTTTATACTTTATTTGTTTTTCTGAAATATTTTATAGTCAGATATTTACTTGAAAAAAAAATATATATATATCGACATCATACAAATTTGTAATTTAATACCTTAATTTTTGGAGAGCGTCAATTCATTGTTTAAGTATTTATTTATTCGGTAAAAACATATTGGTGACTTAAAGGTAAATTCAAAAAATTTACATGCATTAAAACAGTCCCTTAAAATTGAAAAATATTGAAAATTAAAAAAATGAATGCACGGTATAATAAAATTTTCAGTTTTCACTATGCTTTACAAATTAATCAAGTACTATATACGTCTATAAAAGAGCACTTTAATGCCTGCTCGATAAAGACACCAAATATTTATTCAAAAAAACCATCCAAAAAAGAGGAGGGAAAAAAAAGAAATCAAAGCTAAAAATGCATGCATATCCAACTAATCAAACTGTCACCATCGCAATTATCCCACCCGCAAGTATCCACTGGCATTCATTAATTATCGACTACGTCACTGGCGCAGGTGCTATGCGGAAGAGCCATCGCGCGGAAAACATCGGGGGAAAAAGAGCAGCCATTTATTGAGAATTTTTTTCCTACTCAAAATGCACCTCTCTAATGCACATATCCATCAAAACAAATCGATCAAAAATTAATCCGACTGTTCAGTTACTTTAAAATAATTAAAAAAAAAAAAAGTAAAACCTGATTTCTCATAAAATAAGTTCAAAGTAATCCTGACAATTTTTTTTTTTTTCACTCATTCAATTGACACTATTTTGCATAATTTTTCATTTGAAATCGTCAGAGCGATGCTTTATCGATTTTTTTTAATTTCTCGTTCTCAATAAAGTCTGCTGGAGGTTCATGAAACATTGGATTACTGAAAATTGCAAATGTAATTTGCCTCTGTAGCTCGTAAAGTCTCGACTTGGGTATATGGCTCTCTCGCTCTCATTTGGGTCGACTGTATATACAGTGTCTCATCGTTGCAATTACGGAAAATTGCATTGACTGTGAATTACACCGAACGAACGGAAAAAAGATAAAAAAAAATTATGGAGATCGTGCTAGAGAGATACACGTGGACTGCGGAGAGACTAATCGAGTTAGTGAAAAACCACTGCTGGTCAGAGTTTGAATCCTGACGGTAGACATACACGTCCTTGTTGCTCTCCCATCGCTTCTCATGTTTGATCATCAGTCGCAATTGCGCTGGCTATTGCGGGGTAAAGGTTACAATATTCCACATGTAATGTTCGATCATCATATCATCACGCCGATGGAATTATTCTCGGCGACGTGAAATCGCGCTGCTGCAGAGGAAAACATCGTCAGTTATCGACAGGTCGAGTTATCTGGCTCTCTTATTATGTCGCCCAACGAGAAGTGGGCATCACGGGAGGGCTCGCAGTCGATTTAGAGCCAAGTACGACTGGCATTGTCATGGCTTGTAGAGCTGTCAATGATATTCCGTGAGAGTTATCTCACCAATCATTGCGCTCAAGGTTTGTCTGCGAATATTTCCGCACGTGATAGACAACTTTAACGCTCTCTATCTCAACCCTCGCTCCGGTTATATCATCGATATATCTATACCTATAACGTATAATCGTAGATTCGTATCTTATACAAAATTTAAATCGAAATTTTCACCCTATATCATCAAAAATAAAATTTTATTTTAATATTTCTACCAAAATATTGATTTTTTTTAATTAAAATTTTTAGCTGCTAAAAAAAGTAAACTAAATCAATCTTTAATGTTTAATTGGAAAAATTTAAATAATTGTTTTATCATTAATTATGATGATAATAAATTTTAAATCCTTTGAAATTTCCTCAAAAACATTGAGGGGCGTATTACTAGAAAATGGATATTTTTTTACTTGCTTATATCTTGATAGGGATGCAAGTTAGAGAAATTTTGCTAAGGAACAATTTTGTAGCTAATCAAATTTCCTACAAAAGAGGTCTCTTAAGAAAAATCTTTATCTTTAATAATTTTGAAGATATTATGATTTAATTTATTATGAGATATACCTACAGAAAAATATTCTTATTAAAAAAAAACGTTTGTTTTGAACGTGCAGCGTCCTAATCCGGACGATAAGACGGACACAAAAAAAAACAACGCATGAAAATATGTCTACGTCATCCACGAAAGTCTGACAGGATCTCAGAGAGCCAGACGCCCGTAATTTAGGAGACATATTATTAAATATTTATGTATATCGATATTGACACGTAGAAATGACTTTAAAATACCTTGAAAACGCCATTAAGTGATTTTCGCGATGTTTCCCGCTGGACACTGTGGCGTTGGAGCGTTGTTTTGCAGCACACATTGTCCAAATTTATCACACACTATTGTCTATTACATACACGAGTATACTGAGAAGCTTTATTTACTACATAAACGGCAGACACGACGGACCAGGACACAGGTTTCGACAGGCAACAATCTCAGTCGCACGAGACACGAAAAAATTTCATGGCAGTTGGCCTTGACTGACAAGCTTGTCTTTTTCGACGAAATCTCCACCGAATTTTCTCACAAAAACACACGTTTACGTTCACCACACTCACACACTAAGTATTTAACCACTTATCACCACGGTCAACGCGATATTTTCGACGATTTTTCAACGTTTTTAATTCTACGCGACGCGACGCGAACTTGTAACACACGTTTACGTTCACCACACTCACACACTAAGTATTTAACCACTTATCACCACGGTCAACGCGATATTTCCGACGATTTTTCAACGTTTTTAATTCTACGCGACGCGACGCGAACTTGTCGTGAGGAAGCCAACATCCATTTTGTGCGGTAGTTCAGCGATCTCGGAGGGGCGGCGCCACCGAGCTCCGATTTGAAATTTCTATTTCAAATTGTACTCATCATTTTTCTTTCCACGTTAATTAATATTATTAAAAACATTAAACTTTATTATTATTATTATAAGTAATGCGGTAGTTCAGCGATCTCGGAGGGGCGGCGCCACCGAGCTCCGATTTGAAATTTCTATTTCAAATTGTACTCATCATTTTTCTTTCCACGTTAATTAATATTCTTAAAAACATTAAACTTTATTATTATTATTATAAGTAACTTTTTAAGTATTTTTCAATAAAATTGCAGACACGACGGACCAGGACACAGGTTTCGACAGGCAACAATCTCAGTCGCACGAGACACGAAAAAATTTCATGACAGGTGGCCTTGACTGACAAGCTTGTCTTTTTCGACGAAATCTCCACCGAATTTTCTCACAAATTCTCAGTCGCACGAGACACGAAAAAATTTCATGACAGGTGGCCTTGACTGACAAGCTTGTCTTTTTCGACGAAATCTCCACCGAATTTTCTCACAAAAACACGTTTACGTTCACTACACTCACACACTAAGTATTTAAACACTTATCACCACGGTCAAGGCGATATTTCCGACGATTTTTCAACGTTTTTAATTCTACGCGACGCGACGCGAACTTGTCGTGAGGAAGCCAGCATCCATTTTGCGCGGTAGTTCAGCGATCTCGGAGGGGCGGCGCCACCGAGCTCCGATTTGTCTACGCGACGCGACGCGAACTTGTCGTGAGGAAGCCAGCATCCATTTTGCGCGGTAGTTCAGCGATCTCGGAGGGGCGGCGCCACCGAGCTCCGATTTGAAATTTCGATTTCAAATTTTACTCATCATTTTTCTTTCCATGTTAATTATTATTATTAAAAACATTAAACTTTATTATTATTATAAGTAACTTTTTAAGTATTTTTCAATAAAATTCTTTTAAAAATATAAATTTACATTTAAAATAAAATAAACACGATAAAATAATTATTTCTATATATATAAGGCTTTTGGCCTTGGAGACATCTAGAATGCATCGTCAGCAATACTTGTGCATTCGGATGTCTTTGAAAAATGTTTTTTTTAAATAAGTAAATGTTTTTTTCTTTCGAATTTTTTTTTTACAAACCTTCTCTGAAACATAACGAACACAACAAAAAAAAATTATCCCAATCGCTTCAGCCGTTCTCGAGTGATGCGCGCACATATACATGTCCATTTTATTTTTATTAATATAGATGTAAATTTATATTTTTAAAAGAATTTTATTGAAAAATACTTAAAAAGTTACTTATAATAATAATAAAGTTTAATGTTTTTAATAATATTAATTAACGTGGAAAGAAAAATGATGAGTAAAATTTGAAATAGAAATTTCAAATCGGAGCTCGGTGGCGCCGCCCCTCCGAGATCGCTGAACTACGGCGCAAAATGGATGCTGGCTTCCTCACGCCAAGTTCGCGTCGCGTCGCGTAGAATTAAAAACGTTGAAAAATCGTCGGAAATATCGCGTTGACCGTGGTGATAAGTGGTTAAATACTTAGTGTGTGAGTGTAGTGAACGTAAACGTGTGTTTTTGTGAGAAAATTCGGTGGAGATTTCGTCGAAAAAGACAAGCTTGTCAGTCAAGGCCAACTGCCATGAAATTTTTTCGTGTCTCGTGCGACTGAGATTGTTGCCTGTCGAAACCTGTGTCCTGGTCCGTCGTGTCTGCTTTTTATGTAGTAAATAAAGCTTCTCAGTATACTCGTGTATGTAATAGTCAATAGTGTGTGATAAATTTGGACAATGTGTGCTGCAAAACAACGCTCCAACGCCACAGTGTCCAGCGGGAATCATCGCGAAAATCACTTAATGGCGTTTCCAAGGTATTTTAAAGTCATTTCTACGTGTTTGCAAAACAACGCTCCAACGCCACAGTGTCCAGCGGGAATCATCGCGAAAATCACTTAATGGCGTTTCCAAGGTATTTTAAAGTCATTTCTACGTGTTAATATCGATATACATAAATATTTAACAATATGTCTCCTAAATTACGGGCGTCTGGCTCTCTGAGACGCTGTCAGACTTTCGTGGATGACGTAGACATATTTTCATGCGTTGTTTTTTTTTTCCAAGGTATTTTAAAGTCATTTCTACGTGTCAATATCGATATACATAAATATTTAATAATATGTCTCCTAAATTACGGGCGTCTGGCTCTCTGAGACCCTGTCAGACTTTCGTAGATGACGTAGACATATTTTCATGCGTTGTTTTTTTTCGTGTCCGTCTTATCGTCCGGATTAGGACGCTGCACGTTCAAAACAAACGTTTTTTTTTAATAAGAATATTTTTCTGTAGGTATATCTCACATATTTATCTCTTATTCATGGATATTGATTTTTTTTTCTACTAAATTTTCAATTGGCAAAGGTGGAACGACTCATAAGCTACTTATTTATTATTAAAATTTTTTTTGATTAAGAAAAAAAATGAATTAAAAAAAATAGAAAATATATTTACCGATAAAACGTGCATTTAGATCGTTGTAAATTAAAAAAACTCTTTAACATTTAAATTTTTTCTCAGGAATAATATTACAAAAAATTCCGATTGTTTTAATTGCTGATATCTTGATAGGAATGCAAGTTAGACAAATTTTGTTGAGGACCGATTTTGTAGCTAATAAAATTCTCTACAAAAAAAATCCCTTTAGAAAAATTTTTATCTTCAATAGTTTTGAAGATATATGATGCAAAACTAGTTCGATACAAACGAGTACTATCGATCTAGAACCATCGTAGCTTTCTGTAACGTTGAGCTAACAGTACGGTGTGGAATGCTAAAACATCTTGGCAAAATATATCGTTACTCTCGTTATTCTCGAGTGATGCGCGCACATACATGCCCATTTTATTTTTATTAATATAGATTTTTCAAATTTATTGATTCATTTTTAAGATTATCTACTTAATTTATTGGTGAAATTATTATTTATAAAAAATGTGGATGAATGGTAAAATTCATTAATAAACAGAAAATCCGTAGAAGTTTTAATGAAAAAATAAAATCACTCGAGAATTTATATCCGATGTCTCGTTTAAATGGATAAAAAAAATTTTTCCCTGCAATGCAACGGTCATAAGACGATTATTATTACATGCAAGTGTCTCTGAGGGCTTAGCGTGCGCGTGGTATAATGCAGCGAGTGAAAATAAAGTACGTATGCGCGCACAGAGCAGTTGAGAAGCGGAAATTCGACGGCCACCGGAGGCTTCGCATAAAGGTTTATGAGTTTTACAGAAGGTATATATAGGTATATAAAGTGCGCAATGCTGGCAGTGAGCAGCGATATGGTCAGAAACTAAACGAGCCCGGCTAGCGGATCACGGGGGGCGTTGGGTGGCACACGCCGAGACTGAAAATACGAGGGCAGCGCGGAGGAAGACAGACGTTGAGCTTTGATGTACGAGCTTATGAGAGGCGAGAGTGAACGTGTGCAAGGGAGACGTGCATAGACAGTATTTTCGCTTGGCAAAGGGATAAAATACGATTTTATTTGCTGGCACGACGAGCGAGAAAGAGTGGAATGAAGGGATCTCGCTGTAAAGAGGGGGTTTTTCGAGTTGAGCATGCTATTGGACTCTATGGAGAAAAGTTGAGTTGAACGGCCGGTTTCGATGGGGTTACAATCGCCAACTCGGTCCTCTTTCTTTTCGCGAAGCTAAGGGAAAGGGTTCAAGGAGACTCGCTAATTACACTACTGCCTTCATTCACCAAACACACGACCAAAACTCAAACACCACCGATTGCACAAAAAAAAAATAAATTTTTTTTTTCATACTCGATCATATAATTTATAGTATTTACCAATAAATATTCCTTTTTTTTTCTTAAAACTCAGTTTTACTCGTCAGGCATTGATTTTCTATAAATGGAAAAAAAATATTAATTAAAAAAATCGTTAAAAAAAATTGTTTTTTTATTTCAATTGAGTTAAAATACGAAAGATTGAATAAAAATAATATCAATTTCACTTTTTAATCATTTTTTTATACACATATCACGTGTTAAAATTGAGAAAGCATCTTGTCGAAAAGTTAAAAACATTTTACTTGCTAATATCTCGATGAGGATACAAGTTAGATAAATTTTATAAGAGACCTTTTTTGTAGTTAATAAAATTCTCTATAAAAAAGATATCTTAAAAAAAGTTCTATCTTTAAAAGTTTCAAAGATATTTAGATTCAAAACAGCAAGATAAATTTGTATGTACAAATATAACAATTTTATTTTTTATTTTTGCCAAGAAAATAAATTAATTATAAATCATCAATAAAAATTTAACTATTTTAAATATACGTTGATAATATTTAATTAAAATATTGAAATTTTTTTTTTATCATGAGGAGAATATTTAAAAAAATGATTTATTTTTATAAATGTATAAAATAATTCGACGTCAGTGATATAAATTGAAGAAAAATGCGTTTAATCTCCTCAACGACCCCGAAATAAAATTAAATAAAATTGAGATAAATGCGACGATCGAAGAGCGATAATCGCGATGGTCAGTTAAGCGAAAAAGAGCGCATGCGCTATGCCCTCAGTGCACCCCTCTGTCTCTTGTCGGATTTTTCTCCCTCGCATTATATAAGCCCCGAAGAGATTTATCTGTCGATGCACACGTGAATTTGCAAAGCCCAAGCGTGTACGCGGCCACTGCAGCCGTATATATGTGCAAAATGCAGGCGACGCGCGTCAGAGTGAG
The DNA here is from genome assembly GCA_002156465.1 of Macrocentrus cingulum. Taxonomy (NCBI): domain Eukaryota; kingdom Metazoa; phylum Arthropoda; class Insecta; order Hymenoptera; family Braconidae; genus Macrocentrus; species Macrocentrus cingulum. The sequence goes on along the minus strand of MVJL01008758.1, from coordinate 17,733 downwards.
ACAGAAATGTCGATAGGCGGGAAAGAAGCGCAGGCGAAACGGATAAATAGATATATGCACATACATATATGTGTATAGCGGGGTGTGTATGCGCGGAATTGCCAGGGGCCGACGCCACACGGAATGGCCGATACATCTATACTATGTGGCGGAAAGAAGTGTGCATGAGGACCAAGGCGAGAGGAAGCACTGATGCACCGGGTGGGGGTCAGTATATGCGCGGAGGAACAGAAGGGGTGGCGGAAAAGGAGATAGATGCTGAGAGGGTCGTGTCCGACGAGGACGAGAGAGCCAGGCTGACCAAAAAAAAAGGATAGGCGCTTCAATTCATTGATCGCTCCACGGTCCAAGCGCCGACTGGCAGAGAGAATTTTAAAAAACAGGCACACACACACTCTGTGCACGACGTTTCAAATTGCGAAAAATTTCAAAATAGTCCTGTCAAATCTAAAATCACTTATACCATCAAAATTATATCGACATATAATTTATTTTTGTACTGCGTATATCGCGGTATAATTTTCGTTCATAATTCAGAAAAGAGAAAAAAAAAATTTTCAAAATTAAGTTTATGATTGATTAATTGATCTGTAACATTTACATATAAAAAAATGGAATTTTTACATAACTTTTCCCTTAAAAAAATATAAAAATGATTAAAAAATTATTTATATCTAATGTTTGTAGAAAAATTAAATTTTGTCGGGTAAACACTGATTTTCTGGAGTATTTTATTCTCCATAGTTAAATGATTACTATAGTGTGTCTAAGATATTTTTCGACGGATTTTGTAAAAAGGTAATGAATGGAAAGACGAATTTTGGGGCGAAAAGACGGGTTTTTTTTTCGGAATAAAAGGCGAAGCAGGTGATCAAGAGTTGTCTCGCGAAGATGCACCTGGTGCTGGACCAGTTCCACGGTCTTTTCTTCATATGACAAAATTTCAAGAATCCATATCCAACTGCGGCACTCGGCAAACCGTCTGGAATCTTAAAGAAACACGAGAGAGGTCCGTGGGGCTGCTGCGACATTCAACGATTCTTCGCACTCGAGTAGACACAGAGGCAAGGGTTTTTTCAGAATTCCGGACATCTGTATATTTTTCGATCCAAGTCCATATGGAAAATCCCGTTTGCATTACTCTTCTCACGCCAGACGAGCGCAGATGTCAAAAGGGTTTTTCGTATGCACGTCTATACACCGAATGCAAAGGAGTTCTTGCTCTCAATGGACGCATTCTTTCGATACTCTCCTTTCACAACCAACAAATCTGCTGCATCGACATCAATCGATATTATATCCTTAAGGATCGAATCATAAAATACATCTGCTCTGCAACACGATAAATTATTATTCGCGAGTCAAATCTTGATAAAATTTTACTTCCTCTAATACCGCGCTCTAAGAAGGTGCAAAAGAAATTTTTTAAACAATTTATTCAGGTTCATTTCTATTTTTCAATCATCAAACATGAAATAATTTTTTTTTTTATATTTCGGAGTGGTTTTTGGTAATTAATGAAAAATTACTCTAATATCGATGTGAAAAGTGAATATTTGGATATAGTGACTATAAAATGAATGATTTTATTTTCGTATCAATTTGGAGCTTATAATTATCAGGCATCATGGTAGTGATAAATTTTCATCATCACGGTAATATGAGTATTTAGCTTGAATAAAACCCATCAACCAGTAATCTGCATCTGCAATCCGTTAATGATGATTTCATCGGTTCTATACTGATGATCTGATAAATCATGACGATGTATTCATCAAACATATGTAATTAATCCGCCGTTAAAATATATTAATAAAATAAAATCAATTCAATACGGTGAATATTTTTTGAACAAAAATTTTGAACAAGAAATTTGTCTCGTGAAAAATGAAATTTGATCAAAGGAGCACCTGACGTTTGGTCAGGAGATCTTTACGCATCTCATTAGATGTGTGGAGATGTAATAATTATATATTTTAGTCAATAACCTAAATATTATATAAAAATATTATTTTTTACGTGTTAAATCATGTAAAAAATAATCGACTTGATGAAAAAAATGAATATCGAATTTACGAAATAACTTTCGGAACACTGCGGTCACCCATTCGAGTACGGAACCTCCTCGTAAGCGCTTAACTTTATTGATCTGTTGCTTGACGTTAAGACTGCTCGACCATCATCTCGACTTGTATGTCTGATGATAGTTGACACAGACGTTTGGAATAAATTTTGAAAGAGAAGTTGGTAAAATATTTGATTGAGCTTTAAAAAAACCATTAATAATCACACGATTTTTAATGGTTTTATTATTCCTATTATTATTATTAATTATTAATACACACTGAGATCTTATTACATCTCTTGGTGATCACCAGAGATCTTGCCGGAACTTCTTCCTCATAGATTATAAAATATTGAATCGTTTATAGATTTCATCACATCTACTGAGATCTACTTACATGAATGTGCATATCACATGTTACATCAACTTAAATCTCTGTACATTTAATGAAATAAACTGAGAAAGAAAAATTCCCAAAATTTTCATCTCAGTATAGGTCAACTTTGATTTATTTCTATCCCATGTGATCAAATCTCATTTTTCACGGGTATATTTTCCAAAATACATCAGGTCATTATGACATAAATTCGCTCTCTCTAATAATATTTGAATCTGAATTTTCTAATTATGAAAAAAATTTCGAACCATTAAATAGAAAAATATTTTTGAAGAGATTTTAATTAACGACATCCTTCAGAGATCAAATGTCGTCATGTAACTTCGAGTTCATTTTTATTCAATTTTTATTTTAAGCGATAAGTTTTTTATACAAAAAAAATTTCAACTATTAAAAACTGAATTAAAATTCACCCATAGTCGATTTCCCTTCAACAAAGTTGCCGAGGTAATACATCCAGTCTGAATTTTTTCATATTTATGTTATAGAACAAAAATATCTAACAAAAATTTTTTAATTTCCTGATTATTTTGTGACATATTCCAGTCTGAAGTTTGCACGTTAAAAATCCATAAAAATCATCATAATACCCAGTGGTTATTCTAGAGTTGAAAATGCGCAAATTATAGAAAAAATATCATTTATAAAAACCCCATAAAATTCAAATATTTTCTTACTGTTATCAATAATTATTAAAATCGATCAAAGTGCAGAAATACACTCGAAAATGAGTATCTAATATTTTTTACACGAGAAATGGCGGGTTTAGCGCTTGCAGCGGTAATATAGATAAACAGCCACCCTTTATTGTTTCCGGTCAAACATTTACTCAAACGAACTACTTAACTTCCAGTCGTGGAATATTTCCGTGATATAAAAAAATCATATTCAAGTAAAATCACTGGTTTTATCAATCTTCAGGTAAATATAATATCCCTGTAATTTCCTTCCGGCGGATAAGAGGCTCCTTTCCGATCGTCATTGCGCCAATCTAAAAATGAAGCACGCGACAGAAAATAAAAGAGGTCGCAACAAAGTCGGCAGTCGTGTGGAAAATTAATATAATCCCGGTCTTAATATAAGTTTTGACGCACGAGAGTTTCATGTGCGCGCGTTTCGTTTGTTTTCCTTGTCGTCCTTCAAGCGTCTACATACAAGCAGTGAGAGAGGGCGTCTGGAAGGGGAAGCGGCAGATTGCGTACACTCGATCGAGGCGCGTGCCCCCGGCAGATGCGTCGCCGAGGGGCACTGCAAGGGGGGCGACTTGAAAGAAGGAGAAAAAGGAGCGCACGAGGGAGAAAAAAAATGTTCGAGGGCTACACACATGCATGTACGTCAGGTAATAATGAGGAGTAGACCAAGGGGGCCCCCTATTCTTCCCGCACGTGAACAACTCACATGCGCGCACACACAGGCCTTGATTGCAAGTCATTCATGGTCTCAAATTTCAAGATATCCCACTTTTTACATGAATATACATTTTTTACACGCAAATTTCATTTTTTATTTAATTTACGCCTTTTATGGAAATTGCATATTTTTGTAAAATATGATTGCAAAAATATTTTAAAGAATGTGATAAAGCGATAAAAAAATACCGAAAATCATCGATCGCATTAGTGCAGGTGTTTCACACAGTCTGGGAAACAAGAAGGAATTTTTTTCAACAGTGTTGCGAAAACAGGTCGTGGAATATATAGACTGAGAGGATAAAAAAGAGGTTGCCAAAGACAGTGTGGAGTATGGAGCTCTCATCTGGACGATATATCCGACGGCTTTCATTAGCATTTCTACTCGGAAGATTAGCGCTTTTATAGTGCACCGGTAAGCTACTCGCTTCTTCCTTCTCTTCACTCAACTTCGGTCCTTTTCTTGCCGCGCCCCCGTTTGCTTGTGGTCGAACGCGTGTAGGCAGACACTGCGCGCGGCTTTGACGGCGGTGCACTACTTCGCATCTCCGCGAAGGATGCAAATCAGAATTTTATGTGTGGTTGATATAATCGAATTAAAAAAAGATTCAAATACTTTATACTAATATAATTGATCAATTAAAATGTAATGAATTCAAAACATCCAAATTTCTACATTCAAAATTTTATTTTTAAAAATTCTATCTTGGTAATTGCTGGAAATGAAAATAGGAAATTTATTTTCATAGAGTTTAAATTTGATGAAAAATTTATTTTCAATATTTCGAAGTGAGTTAACTGACGTTATTGAATATAATATATTTATATTCGTCAATTTATTATATATAAAAAAAATGTACCCGTTGATGATTATAAATTTAAGTCGTTATTTTTAAAATAAAAAATTATTACCCGAGAATGACAGAGATAAAAATACATAGTTATACAGAAAAAAAGTAAATAATATTTTTTTTAAGGAAAAATTTTAAGGATCATTATCCTCGGTTTTTTTTATTAGATTGTGGTCAGTAGAAGTATTTTTATTTTTAATTCAAAGTGCATCGATTCGAACACTGTTATAAAAGTTTGTCAATTTTTTTAACACAGATGCGAAACATCGCCTTGAAATTTTACTGTCAAAGACATAATTTAAAATTAATGTAGAAATTTTTATCGATTTGCGATTAGTTGATCTTTACAACAGTTTAATCTCAATCTTGTAAATTCGAGCGATGAGACAAAAAATGAAGAATTTCGTGATAAAATTGAAAATGCTGGATAATCCGAAATTTTTCCGATAAAAAGCAATAAATCTTGGCGGATAGTTCTCGCATCAGTGTCAATCGAGCAGCTTTCTCCCTTCTCACCTTCCATTTATATCTAAAGTCTAGAAGGGGTGTAAATTCGCCCCTCACGGGCCCTATACGTCACAGAGACAGCTGCCCAGTGTACGTCACACACTCTTTCTTTGTCTCAAACTCGACGGACCCTTGCCTCTCTGTGTGTGTGGGGTTCTTTGGGCCACTGTTTTTCTCTTATTCCTTCATTCTCTCTGGCTTCACCCTCGCGCCGCACTTCTCTCGATTAGAGGCCACGCGCGCAGTGGGCAGATGTTTCATATGACGTGTGCCACGGAGTCGCGCGCGCGAGAGAGACCTCAACTCGCATCATCAGTAGAGAGACCTGCGTGAGTCTGGCCAGAAAAACCCACGGCACATTCTTTCCTTTTTCATTCCCCCTCGCAGGGGGCTGCGTCGATCGAGACCCCCTTGGACGCGTAAATGTGCGCACTGCAATACGCACTTATTCAATGGACGCACGCGCCAAAGTTGCGCTCGGGCTTCGTCAAGACTCATCGGGAGTTAATCCGCATTGCGACCTCGACGGGAAAAAATCGCTCGACACTGAAACGATTGAATAGATGAATGCGTGTGTGTTTTTTTCTTCTTTCGCCTGCGCGATAGGAAAAACGCCTACTGTGATATGATGGCGATTGGAGATGAAATGGAGGAATATTCTACGCCTCTCTGCTTGCCCGAGAGATATGGATAAATTTATCTTGTATTTTGAGACGAAACACCGTTTTACCCGGGCTTAAATAAAACGTCTCTGGGAACAGACATAAATTTTTATCATTTACATTCATCTCTCCATTTTTTTCTCAATTTTATTAATGCTTATAAATTATGTAAAAAAAAACTTTACAAAATATATAGCTCTGCCCATCAAACTATTCTTTTTCGAAAAATCTCTTAAAACCTCTTCGATAGATTATTTAAAATGGAATAATTTTTATCTCCAACTTTTTCGTCTCTGAACGATATTTTTGCATAAAACGATTTTTTTATGTGGGTAGAGAAAATTTGCTTTTCAATATGCCCTCTTAAAAAAATAGCTTAAAATCCGAATTTTTTTAGAAATGGACATTTTATAGGTTCGAGGCTTGTTCGAGGGGTTCTTACGCAAGTTATAGAATTTATTTATATTTTTTTCAGATATATAATGATGTAGTAATTTTTTTTTCAATTGATTTATACGAGGCAAAATTTTTTCTTTGAAATTAAAATATAAAAAGAATAGTGTTCAAACACGTTATTCATCGAATAAATGTTAAAGTTGTTAATTTATTGAAAAAAAACCTCGACAAATTTGTTGAAATTGGGGTTTTATAATTCTCATTGGTATACTTATTACTGCAATAATTCAAGTCCTCAAGATATCTGCCACAAACTCGGGCAATCGCGGTTTAAATTTGACCCAGCAAAACTCGCGAACGGTAATTATTTCCCTGCAGTTCATACACACGACGACGACGACGACATAAGAACGCCTACACACACAAACTGTGACCTCATTATAGGCATATGAATAGTTGAATAAAAACAGAGCGCGCCATAAGGCGACGATTAAACCGGTGTAACCAGAATATCAAAAAAATTACTACCTTTAAAATAATCGAAAATAATTAATAAAAAAATTGTAAATCTATTTTTGCCGTTTTTATTTTGATGAATTTGAAAGAAAAATGATAGTTTAGAAAATATATGCTTGCGAGGCCAAGTGCATCACGAGCTCGCGATGTTGATCAACACAGGGGGTTAATAGCAAGACAGACGCTTCTTGGCCGCGCGTCGTCACACCTGACGTCACATACTCGTTAGGGGGGCAGATGGCACCCCCTCTCGAGCGTGACGTACCTGGCGGCGTCTAGCCAAGGGTTCGGCTCTTTGCTCTCTCGCTTTCCCTCTCGTATGTGCAGTGTACATATACTTGGTCTTTATAGTAGCTCATATAGAGCCCATAAGGCGAGGTAAAAATAAAACTTCTGCCGGGGAAGGGCCCTCTGTGCGTGGTCGCAGCTGCTCAGGTACCTCGCACGAGCTACTTTCATACATGTTCGAGGTTAAACGATCGAGGGGGTAAAATACTACTGCGATACACTCCCCTCTCGATTTTTGCACGTAGTTGATCCCTTGAATTTCTCAATAGTGCAAAAAAAATATACAATTGATAGATGTTTTACTTGAGGGGGAGAAATTCTATATGTATAAAAAAATTTTTTTTATTCATATTTACCGAATTATTTGTGATTAATACAGATTATTTTGCTCACTTGAACACAGAAAATAGTCATTTGGATTCTAATTGCATCTGAAAAAAATTGTAACCTATTTTATTTCGACTTTTATGATTAAAAATTGAAGAAAAAAATTTTTTTTTCCATTCATAATGACCAAATTTAATTGTTTTCAACAATTAAAACGGTAAAATACCAATATTGCGATATGTTGCTTTTTAGATTTTCGCAAAAAATATCTTACAACAGTTTTTTTTTGAACAAAAAAAAAAATTTATACCGATGAAAAAATTCGTTTTATTTACATTAACATATTTGTGATCAATATATCGATAAAGTTACTAGTGTGAATCTATAAAAAAACATAAATTTTAATTCTATCTGCATACACATCGGAAAAAATTCTGATTAATTATTTATTTTGACCTAAAAAATTAGAAATTAATGGGAAAAATCTTTTAAAAATTTATTATAACTTAATTTCGTTATGTTTAAGCCATAGAAACATAAAATATTTCATTTTTCAATAGATTCCTCTATAGATTTTTATAAAAATAATATTTAAAAACTTTATATTTAACCTTAAGAAATTTAAAATTGGGGAAAAAACTTTTTTTTTTAATATTATGAGTTGATTCAGTTGAATTACGACCGAAATTAATTTTGTTTTTATTTTTTTTTTTTTAATTAAATTATAGGAATGAAATGAATTTGTGAATAAAAAGGAAGACCCCCAGCTGATTTTCTTGTACTTCCTGAAGAATAGAGACGTACAAATTGACTATTGAGAATTATACAATAGTTAAACTTTGTCGTCACGTCATTGTGTTGCAAGTGTTGCTCAGATGTTTTTTTTTCCTCATTTTTGTGTTGCAAGGGGCTAGAGTGCGTGCAAGATCGCGAGACAGACATTTACGGGTGTAAAGTGATTGAATGAAATGCGTCTTTTCACGCTTTGGTCGAAGAGTGTATTTGGCGCAATGGCAGCATATAGTCAGTAGGCAATTTGTCGCTTTCTTTGTATCAATTCGAGTTAATGCGCAGCACGATACTTCCGCTTCCTTGCGCTGCAACGGCCCACATTGAGTCGCTGAAAGGGGCGCGTGGGCGGTTTGGTGGCAAACACAATATCTACCGCATCCCATATTAGGAACGCGATCATCCCTTGTTCGAGCGCAACAAAACCATTGCATTCTCGGCCGTTTCCTGAAAGGTAATCGGGCGTGTGCACCGACTCTCGAAAATATTGCTCATAGTTTGTCGATACAATGCACGAAAATGTATCTCCCTCTTTTCATCCACCGAGTAAATATTATTTAATAAATATTCAATGATTATTACGTGTCAAACATTATTAACCATATAAATTAATTTTGTGGATTTCTGCGCCGAATAATAAATTTTTTATTTATTGATAATAATTTTTGAGACATCAAATATTTTTCTACATCTTTGGGTATTGGAATTTGGCATTTCAAAATGATTTTTCCCGTTTTTTTCAATTATTCAAAGCGTACAAGTCATTATGGCTGTATTTTCAAGTTTTTTTAGTGAAATAACCTATGTTGCGTCAGCCAAATATAATTATTTTTTATTTTTTAGTTGAATTAGCTTTAATAATAAATTTCGTGATGGTTGATCGAGAAAAAAAAGCATTTTTTTACGTTTTTGTCGATTTTTCGAAGGTTTACCCCCTTGAAAATTTCAAAATTTTCGTGATTTTTTTTTTGTTTTTTGCAGATAACTCGAAAAATAATTGAGATAACGAAAAATTTTGTAATAGTTAAATAATTGCAAATTTAATATTCTACAAAAAATTAAGAGTAAAATTTTTCTATAATTTGCTCAGTTTTCGAGATATTTTAAAAAACAAAAATAAAAAAAAAAATGATAATATCTCAAAAACTATACGAGATATAAAAAAGTTTGATAAACATTTTTTGTAGGTAATTTAACCATTGATAAATTAACTTTTGTAATATTTGTCGTTATTCTGCATATTTATTGAATTATCGTCAAATATACACGAAAAATCGGTATTACTACAAGATTTTCACGCGGTACACCATCGGAAAATTTTTTTACACACAAACAATACTTGCTTGTTAATTTTAGAACTTTTAAAAATGATTTTCTACTGTCTGAATAAAAAAAAACGATCAATATACTTTTATATGATAAATAATTTTTTTTTAAGTCTATTATTTTTTTTATAGTTAAAAAATGTGTTTTTCTTTAATTTTACAACCTCAAATCTATCAGTTAATTATACCAAACACTTAATATCAAACATAACTAAAAAATTGAAACATAAAAAAAAATATATTAAAGATTCCGAGCCAAAAAAAAAAAACTCGAAAGCATTGAAAAAATTCAGATGAGGTCATATTGCAGGATTTTTCTCGACCTTAATTGTAGAGTATACCTCCGGCCGAGATTTGTAGGCAAAGCAGAGAGAGCGCCGCGCGCGCATGTGGCAAAATAACGGGAATTTACAGCGCAATTCTGCGATGCGTGGGTGCTCGACACACGCGCGAGATCAAAAGACGACGAATAGAAGGAACTCGGCCTCGAGGAGTAGAAGACCCGACGACCCGAATATTATTGCCGGCACGAGCCAGCAGTTGCACTGAAGAGCTGAGCGCATTTACGCACACGAGGAGCAGAGCGTTTTTTCCCTTCTTTTTTTTTACTAATAATTTTCTTTATCTGACTACACCGCAGCGCGCGCGCGAGGTGATGCAGTGCATCAGTAGCAACATATTGCGGTAGAGTAGTCCCACTCGATATATCCGGCCCAATTTTTCATGGGGTTTTTCATTCATTTTTCTCTTTCACTCCTCCACAACGGAAAAAATAAGATTAGACAAATAATAAACGGTCTCTCTGGGCCTCTCGAGAGCATTTTAGACACGAAGCAGAGTGGCTACAATGACTTGGCAACATATGTCGAGCGAGAGTCTCTCTCGCGCATTCGATCGCGTTATTAATATTGACAAGGGCGCGCGAGTGAATGCCAAGGAGGATCTATTAAAAAGGAAAATTAATCTCCTTTCCATTGCATGCTTAAAATTGTGGAAAGCATCTTGGATATGATGCCCACGTGTCTCTGTATACATGCGCTTTTTAGGGTAGGTCCCGTGCCATCTGGCATTGATGTCCTTTTGGCCCTTTAAATCGCGCCTCAGACATGCACCTTGAGACCTGTTCCGCAGGCCAAAGACCCTCCTATAGGTATAGTATGTGTTTTCCCGTCTGCCGGCGTCTCTCCCTGCGCCCCGTCAGGTTATTTCTTTTTGGCTCTTTAAAAAGATCGACCCCGATAGGAATCAACCGAGACACCCCTCGACGACGACGCGCGTGTTCCACTGCGGTTTTATTACCCACCATCAACTCATGATGCCTATTTGTCGCTTTCATACCCCCGACATTCCTCTGACGACTAATTAAACATTTACCAATTATTTTTCCGTCCCTTGCAGTTTTTATTTTTGTTCAGTTTCTTTTCCAGACTGAGATATCTTTTTTTTTTTTTGCGATGAAGAAATTCTGTATTTACTGTTAATTAATTTTTTTTTTTGTGCCATATCTAGCATAAAGGGGTTGAAAAAATTTAAAAAGTGTTTTTTTGATCGATGGATATTAGTAAAAATTTAAATTTTTGACAAAATGACGATTATTTAAACACGCATTTTTTGATTTTCGACAAAAAATTGTTTTTAAAAAAATAAAAATAATTATCAGAAATTTTATTTTTTGGATTAATTTTCGAGAAATATATTGAGAATAGTGTTTCAGATTAAAAAATCGATTGATTTATATGTAACGGGTAAAATATGACAGAGAAGTAAAATTTTTATCGATATTTCTGGTGATAAAAAATTTCGGAAAATAATTAAAAATACCTGGTGATACAAATCAATCACAGAGAGCAACATATCACACTGTGTGTGAACTATTTGCGCGTCTAAAGGAGTATCTGATGCATTGCGCCGCGGGCAGCGTACTTTTGTCGAGAAAGGGAGAGCGCGGCGAATCGACGGGGGTTTGTGACTCTGCGGGGGAGATGGTTCGCGGTGACAGAGAGACTTTTATTAGGGAAGAAATCAGCAAGCATGATTATGTACCTTAGAGCGAATATCTCCACCTCCGCCGTGGCACCCTTTCCCCTCTCGCGCTCTCTCACTTCCTCGTTCTCTCAGCTGAATCCTAGCCTACCCCTCTCTTCTCTCGTTATAAAGCCCGCCGGCACATATCCTTTCGCCCTCCACCAGCTCCTGCAAGCTCGCGCTGCATTGTCTACCGTAGCGCGTGCATACAGTGGCGTAGAAACGCCCTGACACGTAATATCATCTTTACTCAAAGACTTTTCCAAAAATCATTTCGTTGATTTTCAGTCGACAAAATTTTTTTTTACTTTTTTTCTCAATTATTTACACTTATTCCATATTGTATAACAAAATCTGACATCTACATTGCATAAAAATTGATATTATATTTGTGAAAATCAATTTGAAAAAAAATTTTTATATAAATAATTTTTTTTAATGCATTTTATTAGAATTAAAAAACTCGATTAAAAAAAAAAAATCTTCATTCATATTTAGAAAACAAATATTAAAAAAAAAATTCTTAAAAAAAATAATAATAATGAAGATTTTTTTTTTAATTTTTAAAAAGCGTCAAAAAATGGAGCAAATGTTTATAATTATTGAATATAACCATTTAAAAATCGAAAAATAATTTTTTCATCGATGAAAGAATTGGTAAGTGAGAAATATTTGATGTGTACTCACGATCAACGTAGTCGTGGCGATGGGACTGCTGTACTCTGAAATCAAAAGCCAATAATTCTATTAAAAAAAAAATAATTGTCATAATTTAGAAATAAAAGTTTTTTTTAACATAAAAATTTAAATGATATATCGCATTAATTACAGGCGGCGAGTAAAAATAATGAATAAAATTTTTCGCGAGTGTATGTAAGTTGCGACAAGGGTTTGTCGCCAATGCTGCCTAAGGCGATATTGTGACAATGAGACTCCATACCCGCCCATCGCGTCACACACCGAGAGAGACGCAACGAGGGAAGACTGCCAGTAGTTCTATATATGCATACATTGCACGAGCGCGTGTCACTCGCGTTTTATCTTCGAGGAGCGGCCTGTTCTCTTGCTCACACATTTACATCCCCTTGATGACAGAACATTCCGCGTCATTTTTCCCGTGATCGATTGATTTTTACGTAATATTCAGACGCGTCTCGAGTAAGGAGGTTATCTACACCACCGTGCGCATTCAAAATTTTTTTATATGGAGAAAAAACTTGACTAAACGACAATAAAATAAAAAAAAAACTACCATTTCATTCATTTAAGTTAAAAAATTGTCAATTTATACAAAACTAAAAAAATGTTCGAATATCAAAAAATTTATATTTTATCGATGTTTAAATAAAGAAAAAGAAAATCACGTAATTGAAATTAATTTCGACTTTTTTCACAGAAAAAAAAATTAACCTTAAGGGTATAGCTACACCAGTTTTTGACCAGGTCTCAATTAATGACCACTGGCACTCGAATTGACAGAATAAAAAAAATACTAATTGATTGCAAATTTTGTGCGGAAGACGCGTGTATTATTGTACAGACGAGTGGGTAGTTGTAAGAACCGGAAATTAATTATTAAGTACGTGTACTAGCCGAAATCGGTGATTAACTGGAACATGTGCATTACAAACGGCGTTTCACCAGTTGATGACCGACTCAAGTTCACCTAACGTCATACACTCGTTTATGATTGAGTCAAAACAAACAAAATTCACTCGATTTTATTCCTATAAAGTGACTCTTTAGGTTAATTATCGATTAGTTAAAATAATTTCAATGCCTAAAAACTTGTAACTTATTTCTTTGCACAATTTATTAATAATATTTGTCGAGCGGTCATTAACTGGAACACGGCCGGTCATTAATTCGTGATGATCGGTCATTCACTGGTGTTTTTTACTTACGCGACATTTCTTTAGATTTTTATGTTGTTGCTATATTTTAATTGTTAAAAAAAATTATAAATCGAAAATATTATGTTCAAATGATGTAATTATTCGCTCATTGAGGCTTAAACACCAAAAATTATTTAAATAGCAATTATTTTCCGTCAAATTTCCCTTAACGTACATACACTCTAATAAAAATTTTTTAATGATGAAAATCGAGTTATTTTTCTTGATTTTCGATGTGTAATCTCGCGTGATAAATCGTGGCATCACTAGCACACAATGCTTTTTATATTTATTTTCGTCCCCGTCATCGAGCCAGTGTTACCGACCGAGTTTGTGCGAGGCGACGCTGATGTAGTCTGAGACAGTTTCGAGCGGCAAGACTTAATAAATAGGCAAAGTTTCGTTCCGGCCACGACATCCTCTTCTTTGTCCTTAAGTTTGTGATGTATTAACTATTCTCGTCCTCTCTGTCCCCCGTTGCACATTTTGACTGCTGTATCCTACTGCTGCCCTCGTCTCCGGACAGTTTACTCTCTGCAATGTACAATCCGGAAATATCTCAAGTGAAATTTTCGATTTATACCGAGGATAAATTCGAAACTTTGCCATGTCGAGTGCATTATAGTTTATCCAACTGTAAAACTGTTATAGAAATATTTTTATTTATCAACGTTTTTATCATAAATAAGAATAAAAAATTTTTTATCGGTTTCACCAACTGTAGATGTTGATAAATTTTTCTTCAATTTCTTTTTTAATGTGAAATTTATGGAAATTTATTAAAAATACTGCTTAAAAAAAAATTTTATTCAAAGTTTAAGATGATAATTGAGTGATCAATTTAATCATAAAGAAGAGTGAAATATATTATACACAAATTCTTTTTTTCATCTTGATAAATTGCGATTGGCTCTGAATACACAATTTTATTTGATTTTCTATGTTTTGGTCGTTCTGCAAACTTTATACACAGTATAAAGATATAAACATACATCGAAATATCGATGGGACAAGAGTTATACCCTCCTGTCGCATCGGCGGATTAATAAACTGTCCTCTCGCGTACCTTTTCTATACACGTAGTAGTCGTTCCAGCTCTCGGTGCAGCGAATGCGCGCGAGTAATACCCGACCCGAAGTAAAATCAATACCCGATATACACATCCCGAAGGCCCGCTTATGCCGCTTTACTTGCCGCTATCTCACTTTTATCTAGATCATATTTTCGCGTATCAGGCGTATACACAGTATGACATGACTAAAACTTTTCTGCTCTCATATACAGCGAAAAAGACACGTCATCCGCATCAAAAATGCTTATATCTGCCGGTTACATTTCATTTCACTACATTTCTTATCAATATTTTTTACTAAAAAAACGTTTATCGTATCGTAAAAAATTTTTTATACCAAAAACTACTAAAAAAAAACCTATAATTCATTTTTTTTATTAATTAAAAATACTAATTTTCAGTTTTGATACATGACATCAATGTAAAATTGTCAATAATGACATTGAGTCATTTGAGAATGAAAAATAAAAAAATTTCAAGACAAGAATTTCGATAATATTTGAATAAAAAATTTTTTTTTAGTGATATTCATTGATAAGTGGACAAGTTTTTAGATGTATAGTTGAAAAAAGAAAAAAAAGAAACACAGAAGTATATAAAAACAAACCACTCGATTATAATTCACATGTGGGGAGAAAAAGGCGAAAGGGAGGCTGTATAAATCGCCCTCGCAAACTAGTGACTTTCGAGGGGCGACAGATGGCGTTTCTAGACAAAGAAATTCTCTGAAAACATACACGTTATGTAACCCAATAAAATGATAGTCGAGAGTCTGCATCTTTGGCGCGAGGGTGTGCAGCTCTGATCTTCGATTTGGCCCCCGAGCAAATATACAAGGGAAAGATGATGGGGTTTAAAATCAAATTTACCGAGTTAAAAGTCTTCAGCGATCCAATGAATTGAACGTTACACACATTGAGGGTCGATCTAAACTCAATTTCGACGATTAAAACGTAAAAAAATCATTTTACCAATTGATTGATGGATTTTCTAAAGGATTTTTTTGATATTCGACTCGCTGTGATGCACCGTGGGGAATATTGAGTTACACGTTCTTGCTCGCGTATGAATAAGACACGATAATCGGACGCGCCGAAGTGCGTGAGTGCATCGGCCGAGGGGATGACTCGTTTCGAAAGAAACGCACAATGGTCACGTGCCAGGGTCTAATCATTAAGCGTCTCAATGTATATAATG
Organism: Macrocentrus cingulum; assembly: GCA_002156465.1. Lineage (NCBI taxonomy): Eukaryota > Metazoa > Arthropoda > Insecta > Hymenoptera > Braconidae > Macrocentrus > Macrocentrus cingulum. The sequence continues at coordinate 2,012 of MVJL01008758.1, read as the reverse complement.
TATAATTTTTTCCCAGCAAGCTCTCGAGGGTCGTGGACCGACGAGAAATCGATTCAAATTCACGAGAGCCAGTGCGAAAAGTGAAAAAAAGCTTAAAAAAATCATCAAAAATATGAAATATTTAATAATATCATTTTTTCATTTGATAATTTAATAGATGAAACTTTAATTGACGATAAATTTGAGGTGTAGATAAATTGAAAAAAATTTTAGTTCAATATTTTTCGTTTTTTTTTTTAATATTTATTGATGCTTTCGTCGACTGTGTGTCGTATTGATCAATTCGTGACCAAAGTTAGGGGTCAGTTAGCGTGAATGCTACTGGTGCGGTTGTAACCCTCGTGGTATTTAGTGTTGACTTGATGACTGCGAGGAGACTCTTGACATCCTCGTCTGGCATTGCCACTTGGCAGCTCATTAAATGTTTGATTACGCAGTTCTGTGTGCTATCTAACGTGGGTGTTGAGTGTAATCGTATATACCTCGACACGTGGCCCTCAGATGACGCCCACTTTGTTGCAGAAAAAGTCCCTCTGATATATATTATGTGTTGTTAATCGTATTTTTATTTTTGGGTGATTGATTTTCTGGATTATTTTAGGATTTACGCGCGATGTCTTGAGGTGGAAGTTGATGTAGTATAATCTGTAGTCTTTCATCGAGATATCCGTGTCTCTTCGTTCTATAGCAACAAGTGGCTTCTTAGCTTGGGCAATCTTAGTTCTGGAATTCAACAAGTTGCTGAGGAAATCATAAATTTCTTTATCACGTAGTTTATACATACTAAAATTTATATAGATTCTGATTTATTCTATAATAAGTAAAACAAAGATATAAAATTAATTGTTATTATATTTTAAAAATATTTTCGATAGAAAAATAAAAAATAAAATTTTTTTATAATTTTTATAATTTATTATCAATTATTCATTTATTTCTGTTTTATTATATTGGAATCAATTATTTTTAAATGTATATTTTTTAATTATTAAACAAAATTATTCGAGATTTTATTGTTTATGAGTATCATACAGTCATGAAAGTCAAAAATAATTAAACAAAATTTTCAAATTACTTATTGCAATTAAATAGAAAAAAAAAAAAAATTCTACGAAAATGATCAATAAGGTAAATGTACATAATTACGGCCTAGTATATAATTCCGGCCTATTTCGTTTAAATAAATATAATAAGGAATCTGTTATACTTTTCGCGTGGAAAAAAATTACAAAACAAAAATTAAAGTTTAACCGAGCGCTAGCTTCTGTTTTGTTCGCCTCAAATTTATATTTATTTAACTACACATACATCGGGTCGGACGGATCGTCAGTTGCCAGTCGAGCGTCGTTAGAGGCAGAAGTGTTGAGTGCAGCTGCAACGGTATAGACTAAATTTCGTAAGGCCGTAAATAATTCCAGGTAAGTATTTATATTGTAAAATATGGTTTGAAGGATTAGTTGACAATTCATTGAACGATTTGTCTTAATATTAAAGCCAATGTGAACGTTTGAATGTAGTTAAATTGATTTTCCCGACGAACGGAATTATGTTCATTTGTTTTTGTTGAATGTCCATTATTGCGTTCGTAGAACGGAAATAGAGTATCACATCACTTTATATTTCTCTTATTTGCATCCACTCGACCGAGATCAATAAAAAAAAATATTTTTTTCCTAAAAAATAAAGTTCTTTTGAACGATTTGTCTTAATATTAAAGCCAATGTGAACGTTTGAATGTAGTTAAATTGATTTTCCCGACGAACGGAATTATGTTCATTTGTTTTTACTGAATGTCCATTATTGCGTTCGTAGAACGGAAATAGAGTATCACATCACTTTATATTTCTCTTATTTGCATCCACTCGACCGAGATCAATAAAAAAAAAATATTTTTTTCCTAAAAAATAAAGTTCTCAAAAAAAATATAACGTAATTCCGGCATAGTGTTTCACGGCCCTATAACCCAAATATTTTGACAATAAATATTCGCTGTGTCTTATAATTAGAATGAA